>JARJLF010000308.1:0-239429 GCA_029378395.1 Mycena leptocephala | reverse complement strand
TTTTTCAGATTGCCTTTGTCCTCGAAGGTTCCAGTTATACTCAGCAGGCCTAACGATCAACAATTCGCTAATGTTCAGGCCTCTGGAATGCCGTCGTGCACAGTGGTACGTGGACAGCGTTGATTCTACTTACAAGCAGCGCAAGTTAGATGCTTTGCAAACTCTAAAGAAAGCCACCTCCACCTACGGTCAGCGCAGGAGCGCTGCCGTGGACTTGCTTCAGCGTGAGAACCATCGTATGTTAAATTTCCGTCTGGGTCTCGTCCTCTGTCCACCCGCGATAATCCATTTGTCTATGGATATCTGTGGCCTACCTTGTTTCCGTATGGCGTCGGAATGATGGAGAATCGTACTATAGCTCTCAACCGAGACGTAGATTTCCGTAAGCTAGATCTCAAACCACATGTGGCTCATTTGCTTCAGAGCGGGAGCGACCGGCGTTTTCAGACTCATTTGTCGTTTATCTTTGTGTTAGGTAACCTGTTGCAACGCCGTCGGTCTGGTTTCAAAACGAACCTTGCTGTACAGCGCCCCTGGTTTCCGAAAGTCAGCCAATTGTATCAGCAGGTTACCGAGGAGACAATTGCTTCTTATCAGCAAAAGCTCAAGAAGAATCCTTTTGCAAAGGCGGAGACTGACGGAGAAAAGGCAGCTGCAGAGCTTATGCAGTATGTCACCTATTTGGCCGACGATATACCGGGATCCACCGGTGAAATCCCAAAAAATGCGCCATGAGATGACCTCTATCACCAGTTGCGAGGGGATCCCTCATGTCTTCCTCACTCTCAATCCAGCTGATACAAAAAATCCAATTGCTCAGGTGTTAGCCGGTCGAGAAATAGATCTGGACAAGTTGTTTCATGACTTGAAACCTGGTTCCGAACCTACTGAGCGCGCTAGGTTTATATCCTTCAATCCAGTCGCGGCTGCTGAGTTCTTTCATTCGTCGGTTCGTTTGCTTATTGATATCTTGTTGGGTACTGGCCGTCCCAATGGTATTGGCATTTTTGGCAAAGTGTCCGTGTACTATGGCGTGGTTGAAGCACAGGGTAGAGGCAGTCTTCATATTCATCTCTTGATTTGGCTTCACCACAGACTGTCGCCCTTGGAATTGCAGGAACGCTTGAATAATCCTGTATTCAAGGATAAGGTGTTCAAATGGTATGAAGATGTATTTTGTCACGACGTACCAGACAATACCGTCCCTTATGAGAAGGCCGGCTCCCAGTATAAAGGTCAGCCGGTGATGAGTCGTCCCACTGTTCAGGGTCAGTCTGGAAATCAGAGCTATGACTTTGACCAAGATGTGAGAGACGTGATAGAAAACACCGCACAGATTCACAGTCATGGTGACACTTGTTTCAAGTACTTGCCAAAGACTCTGAGAAATATGAAAGACAATGACAAGGACTGTCGTTTTCGGCTACCTAGAGACACGGTTAAGGAAACCCATATAGATGAGGATGGTGACATTGTGCTGAAGTGCAATAATGGATCGGTCAACCCGTACAATCCAATTATTGTTGCTACTCAGAGATGCAATATGGATGTCAAACCGATAGGATCAGGTACTCACGCTATGGCCATGTTTCAGTATATCGGGAATTATACAGTCAAAGGCGCCATGGATACTGCGTTTGTTTTTTCAGCTCTATGTGCTGCTATCAAGGCCATTTCGGACCGCCCTCCTACGACTCCGGAGGGTGAAATCGATCAGGCAGAACGCAGCCGGCTGCTTATGGTGAAGACTGTCAACCAGTTAATCGGAAAGCGCGAACTGTCCGCTCAACAAATGGTTACCTCTCTGCTTGGATGGCCATCCAGATATACAAACCGTAGCTATCCTGTCTTCTACTGGGGCCGCATGCTCCGCGACTTGGCCCCTCATGTATTTTCCAAACCTTTGCCCCGAACTGAACCCGAGCCTGTTGAGGGTGGCTCTGAAAACCCAGTGGAACCTGTGGACGTAGACTCAGAGGACGAGGAATCCGATGATCTTATCTTGCTTACCCATTCTGTGCTGGGTGAAAATGACACCGTTACAGACGGCTCGAAATCGAAGAAATCACCTTTGTTCAATGACATTTTTCATCGCCCACCCTCGCTTCAAACTACTTGCGCTTGGGACTTGTTTGTTCATTACGAGAAATGTGCTTTGCCTAAATCTAAAAACAGTTACAAGGAGTTCCTGCGGTTTGCTACTGGTCACCCTCAGTATACATCACATTGTATGAAAAGGCTTACGAGCACTGAGCTTCAACGTGTTCCTGTTCTTGCTGGATTTCCTATCCCGCGTTCTGATAAAGAGGATCAAAAAGAATCCTATCGTATTGCTATGCTTACCTTGTTCCATCCCTGGTCAGACAATGACGCTTCGCCTTTGAAACCTGAGGGGTGTGATTGGGATACTGCTTTTAATGATATGGACGCTATCTTATCCCCAAAGCATCGCCAAATCTTGTCCAACATGCAGCTGTTGTATCAGAGCAGAGATGCAAAGCATGATTATTCCGAGCTGAGAAGACGACGTATGGCGGAACTAGCACGTAGTAGTGTGCTGTCTTCGTCTAGGCGCGAAGATGACACCGATACCTATGATCCTGCATGGGAGAATGCTATGCAGACAGACGTAGATGGTGCAGGAACGTATGGTGAAGACCTAACTTCGACGGTATCTTTAGATACACGGTTACTGCACTGCGCTGCCGAAAGCGCAGGTTTCTACCGTGTATCTGAAGTTTTGTCTCATGTGCCTGCAGGTGTGAATTCTCTTGCAGGTGACGATGACGCCCTTCTTGCTGAAAAGTCTGCGCTTTCTCTTCAGTCTAGGCGGAACGAATTCATATCTGCTCGTTGCCAAGAAGAAACTTCAAGTACTAGTAAAAACCCGCACCGTAGAGTCACGGATGATGTGCCTCTCCCAGGCGTTACGACCCATTCTGTTGAGCAGAATCTAGCGGCTCTTTTAAGGCAGCAGTATAGCTGTAAAGATCTTGACAGTGGGTCTCAGTTCGCCACTTTGAATGAATGGCAGGAAGCTGCCGTATATCTGGTCCGAAAGCATAATCTGAATGCCAAGCAGACGTTAGCGTTCCTCTTATTGGCTGACCAGGTGGGTACTCAACGTGACTCTCATGAGCAGCTCGAACCACTTCGGCTTCTTGTTACTGGACCTGGAGGGACCGGTAAATCGCGCATATTTGATGCCTGGACCGAATTTCATGCTGTACTCAAACAGTCTGGCTCTTTTCGTCTTACAGCCCCAACTGGAGTTGTGGCCAGTGACATTGGTGGTTCTACCACCCATTCGGAAGTCTCCCTCTGTGTCAAGCGAAAGTACATGAAGGCTACGACTCCGCAAGGTCAGAAAGTACGCAGTGCATTGGAAGATAGGCTTGCTAGTGTACGAACCCTAGTAGTCGACGAAGTGTATTTTCTGGGCGCCTCGGATATGAGTGTCTTGTCGGAATACTGCTCCATCGCCAAAGGTGTTACCGAATATCCGTTTGGCCGTCTGAATATGGTTACCTGTGGCGATCCTTGTCAGCTGCCTCCTCCGCAGGCCAAGACATTGTTTGATCGAGAGCTAGTCAATTGTTACAAGACAAACACCATAAATGCAGGCAACGAAGCCGCTCAGTACAACATTAAGGGAATCCAGGCGTGGCGTCAGTTTGACCACGTAGTAGAACTGACGGAGATTATGAGACAGATAGGTGATGATATACTTATTGACCTTCTTGGGCGCCTTCGCAAGGGTGTGTGTACCGAAGCCGACAAAGAGTTGCTTGACGCCTATGTTCTGTCAGATCCTAGATGCTCTCAGGATACTAAGAATCTTACGGGGATTAACATGTGGCTTGAAGGGAAGGGCTGCCCTCTTATCACCTATTGCAATGAGGCCCGTGACTTGCACAATTTCGAAATGTCCAAGGCTTTTGCTCAGGCTACCGGTCAGGAGGTTGCGCTCTACCATTCGATTGACACTAGAGGGAAAGGAAAGAGTCGTCGAGAGCTTCGAGGTGTAGCTGCAGAGGCTGCCTGGTCCGTCCCTGTAAAAGAAGCTGAGGATCTTCCTGGTAAAGTGCCTTATGTATCGGGCATGCCGGTATTTTGCACGGACAACATTGCGACAGAGTTGGGTCTGTCCAAGGGGAGCATGGGAACGCTGGTCGCCGTTAAGTATGTGATTCGATCCGACAGGCGATATGCAATTTCCGCTGAAGTAGATTTTCCAGGATTCCGTGGCGGGGAGGATCCGTTGCATCCACACCGAGTGTTGCTGAAAACAACTACTGGCACCGTTCACTACAGCATTCCAGGATCGTGTACCAGGTATGCAGCAACGAGAAACCAGCTTCCTCTTATTCCAGCGTTTGCATTCACATCGCACAATTCGCAGGGAAGATCTCTTGAAGCGGCTTGTGTAGACCTTGCAAGCTGCCGCTCTCTTCAAAGTGCGTATGTTATGTTGTCAAGGTTGCGATCACGGAAGGGGCTGTGTATTTTGCGTCCATTCAGACTACGAACCATACAGAACCATATATCCCAGGAGTTGAGACAGGAATTGGAAAGGACGGCAGCCTTGGAGTTGAAAACTCTTGCATTGTGCAAAACTCGGTTAGATTGGTACTACTTGTTGTACCCTTCCGACGTCTTTGACACCGCAGATTAGAGACATCGAATGAGTTTATTTTTTTAGTTCCTTTAAGTTTGAATAGATGTGCTGTTTATGTCACGCTCCTTCGAGGATTAGCGTGACGTCAAAGCTAGGGGAAAGGAGCGTTAAACCTGTCTCGGGGTACTTGCAAGGCCCACTCAATATTTCTGTAACGTATCGATCATCAAAATGCATTACTTGAATAGGTGCTCGAATAGCATGCTGTCTACAAAACATGTAAATACAAGGCGACGCCCTTTCGCGGGGGTGCTACAGTGCGCTAAGAGGCGAGTGCGGGCTGCTAGTACTGACCCCGGCGGTACGGCTATACGGCCGCCCAGCTGAGGAGTGCAAAAGTCACCACCGCTGTAATCGCCTACCGTGAAAACATATGCGAACCGGTGGAGGTTGTCTCCCCAGTCGATATGCACGTTTTCGCTTGTTCCTTCTTTGACAGCAACGGTGGTAAAAAGTCCCAAGAAGTCGAAATTGGGGTAACCCTCCAGGTCTCGAGCAAGATATTTGCGTATTCGTTTGTGTATTCTGTATCTTAATTAGCACCGTATTCGTCAAAAGACCCTGATAGACTCAACTCGTCTTGAGTGCGACGTTGACCCGGAAAATACCAATCCACGATCTCCTGCAATCTGGGCAGGAAGTGTTTCTTTATGATCCCGCACAGGTCATGAATCGCATCGACCAATTCCGGTCGATCTGCGAGTATGGCCCTGATCTGCCGCGAGTCTCCAGTGATTATCGGACGCGACTTATAGTGTTCCCATATGCCAAAGTGCTGAGCAGGCGTCATTGAGCGCTGAGGCTCTGGCGGTCCGTATTCGGGGTCCAGGGCTTTCAGGCGATCGAACGCCTCGATAAGCAGCTTCTGCACGTACGGGGATATGACGCCTGGAAAACGACCCACATCGAACGGTGGCATCCCGTCTTCCGCAAATGCTAGGTGCTGTTCGGGCGACAGTTTGTGCTCGAGCCACTTTCCGATGCCTCCTGGACCCATGTTGGCTATATCTTCTGGGCTGGGTGGTGGGCTCGATATCAGTACTGTCTTCTTGTCGTTGGTTGTGAACAGGGGCAGGGTGTGGGGATTTCCGGGGTAGTTATCCCTAATAGTATTTACGACCGTCTCAGAATTTTTGGTGAAGCCGAGGAAGTCCGCAGGAAAAGCCGCTCCTGCAGTGATGCGCTCTAAATCATGTTACGGTTATCTATATGTATTTTGACTGTGATTGCGACGCACCGGTGTTGGACTCCCAGTATCTCTGACCGTTATCGTATGCTCCACCTAGCTTCAGGTACTTGTTCTTGTGAGCCTGGAGGGATGCCGACGATCGTCCGTGTTTAGGGTTCCTGTTACAATCAATAACGTTGCTTGGTATTGTGTGAATAGACAATATTCCATAATGCGTGCGCACCTTGAAGATATTTTGCGGCCGATAGTTTTGAGCGCGGCCTCGTCGGTGCCATGGTTAGAGTCTTCTGTAACATTTTCGACTGTTTCTCTTGACCTTCTAGACCCGCGACGCGCGGGTCTATTGCGAGTACACGGCATGAGTAGTTGAGCAGGATGAAGGAGAATCAGAGTTTGAGTGAGTCATAATGTTCGTCATGTGATCATTCATATTTTTCGTGAACCTATTCTCCGCGCTGTCTGCGTTCTGCCAACGGTGTTTTACCCAGGGGCTTGTGTGGTCGGGGAATTGCTGGCATGTGTCGGCCCCCTTGACTCCCCCGTGTCGCGCAGGAGTGCGTCTCGCACCCCCGGCAGGTATCCACACAGAACGACGACGATGGGTGTGTACTCGTGTTATAGTACAATGGGTGTACATTGGGTGCGTTTGTCTTCTGCCCTTTCATTATTTTCCTCTCCTACATGCCTGTGCTTTCTTGTCAGCTTGTGCCTGGGGTTGTCTCGCATGTTAGACCTCCCTAACCCTAACCCTAATTCGAAATTTATTTCGCTCTCATATCGCTTGTTCGTGCACATACCTTGCTAACACCTACCGCAGACGTTTTCACAGGGAGACAACAATCACATAAAACAGTGCGTGCATATTGGCAATGAATTAGCTGCAGCTACCTACAGGTGCGAATTCCTTCCTCGTGTCCGTGTCCTTTTCTAATGTTATCCAGCGGGCTGCGCGGCAACAAGAGCAAGCAGCACACTCTATTCATGCTAACTAGCTACAGTTTCAATCCCGCAGAAGGCTTTGCTAACCCTCGTCATCGCGGAATGGAATGGTAAAGCCTACTCGCGCGCGCTGCTACTTCATATGGCGTACACCCACACCCACACCCAGGTGGCATTGCGCATGTGAACTTTTCATCGTCTACTATCAACACCCCGCATGGCCCCCGCAGCCAATCGTGTACCCCGCGCTCCTCTCGAGAAAAAGCAGTACCAATACAATACGACGCAGAAAAAGATGGAGCGTACCTTCGTGATGGTCTGTATCGACTTCTTCGCCCACTCGGTCCGGTCGAGGTACACTTCGTCTACCATAGCGAGCGCTGCTATATCCGGTCCACACAATATCAGCATCATAGAAGAAATGGATACACGGCGCAAGGGCACGCACAGGAATCAAAGTCGTCTCGTACACGTTCCCGTCGTTGAAGAGGCCTGCGGAGATTTGATTGAGCACGTTCGCGAGCGCAGGGCACTTCTCGATCGGGACGGGGTGGTGTGCTGGTACCGGAGGTCCTCCACGGCCCTGCAGCGCGCGGTCAGCACTTGAAGCCATACGGCAGACTTACGGCGTCGAGTGGCCAAATAAGACTGATACAAAGAACACCCGGGTCAGTATTCGGGCAAGGACGCATGGAGGGACGCGGATACGCACAGACGTTACTCTCTTCCGACCTCCTCCGCGATCTCAATATTCGCACCATCTGCAGATAGACCGTCAGTCAATGTCTCGCTCACTAATGAAACCCAAGACACGCACCAACCGTTCCGAGCAGCAGTCTGCGGTTCAGGCATAACTTCATATTCGACGTTCCCGACGCCTCCGTGCCCGCAACAACTCGCCTCCGCCACGCCATTGACCTTGCGGCTCCCGATGCACGCAAGGAACGCCGTGCGCACCTGCTTCGGGAAGCCCTCCTCGATCAAGCTCATGCGCGCGAGGCGCTCGCAGTCCCCAGGGAACTTCTTCTCCACCGCTGCACACGCGTCTGTCAGACGAGCGCACGGTACAAATAGAGACGGGAAAACGCACGCTGCAAGACCAGCAAGTTGATATCGTAGATGATCTGCAGGTGGCGCAGGAGGAGGTGCTCCAGCAACGGGACGGCCACTTCTCGAGCCCCTCGGGGAGTACGGTGTGGTTCGTGTAGAAGGTGTTGGCGACGATTTGCCACGCGGTCTCCCACGGCTGGTCCTCTTCGTCAATGAGGATGCGCATCAGCTCGGGGATCGCGAGCGTCGAGTCTGTCTGGGTGATAAGTCAGTGTAATGGGTGGATGTGGATGCAGGGGACACACGTCGTTGAGCTGGATGGCGACGTCTAGGAAAGGGTGAGTACAAGGTGAAGAAGGAGCCGTGGTACATACAGTCAGGGAACTCGGTGATGGGCTTGCCGATGTTCTTGAAGCGGCGGAGGATATCCGCGAGACTCGCTGCATTCCAGAAGCCGGAGAATGTCAGCATTCGCTTGTCTAGTCTACAAAACAGCACGTACTATTGCTGCTTGAGCCGGAGCTCCTTCCCGACTGCAGCCCATTAGCACACATTCTTACGTGGAGTAACAGAAATACGCACAAAGACGGGTGGTCCTTCGGGTACAGCACGCTCGTGATCGCAGCGCCGCTGTTGCTCGCCTCGACGACGCCCTCGTAGTTGCCTGCATTGAATGAGTTGAGGTCGAACCCGCGCTTGGGCTTGCTCTCCCACAGGTGGAGATTGTTCGTCGTCTTGGTGTAGCATCCTGGTATCATCACGTCGTACGCAACCGCGAGCACCTCCTGCCCGCCCGACCAGGTGGCGCGCGGCGTTGTGGCGGTCCGCGTGCCCGTAGAAGCGCGCCTCGTACGCGACGTCGAGACACGAGAGCTCCCATGAGTTCTTGAGAGATGCCATTAGAAGGAACAATGGACCGATGAGACTTGAGAAGGCTTACTGTGTAAAAGTCCGAGGCTGCATTGTACGCATCGCGGACATCTTGATCTCTTGAGATCTCGGAGATCCTGCCTAGATCGAGTGTTAAAGTTCAAGTAACGGAGTTTTCAATTTGAGTGTACCTATCCAATTCTTGACTTTGCGACAACTTGATCTTGATCCTGAAAGATAATAATGTTGGTATAGAACTAGGAGACGAAAGGACCATGAATAAACGATAACTTACCCGGGGTTTCGTACCCCAGCCCAGAGCAGAGAGAGTCTGCGAGACATGGCAGAAGACAGTCCAAGCAGCGCTTCTGCTTCAGTATTAAACAAATACAAACCAAATACGCTTATTCCATGTAACCATTCCTGGCTAACCATCCTCTTGCACTTCTGGAATCCTCACCTTAATATTCTTACTCTGTTTCGCGCCAATTTTCAACGGGATTCTAGTCTAATTGCATTTGCCTCATTCATCGAAGGTTTGCAGACCATGGCTCGATCCTTCTGCTCGGGCTTCCTCCGGGCGCAAGCCTGGCACTGTATCTCCTGCTGGTGGGGCTAACCTTGCTTGCAAACTGGCCGCATGTGTGGAACTATAGACTATTCTCAGAGCTTGACCGACGTCGACCGCAACTTCGCCTACCATTTTGAATAAAACCCTATATGAACTGAAGACGTTATTGAAACTTCCAAAAGGTAAGCTTGCTCACTTAGAATGTGTCTCTATAATATTTCACCTTGGAGCTGATTCCTTAGGTGCCTGCAGAGAGTGCTCGGAGACGTTTTGGACACTGTACATTATCCGGTAGCACTGCTGTACAGATTCTCTTCAACTTCTGCTTACCCGCTTTCCATCGGACGAAACGACGCCCCGATGCTTCCTAAGCCATTTGGACTCCACACGTCTGGCCGACGCCCTCGGATCTGCGATGTGGATCCCTGGGACATACCCGTCTTACTTTAAGGCATCTGAATTTGTGGCAATGAGCTGAGTATATTCAAAGTGTAATTTTGCCTATTGTATTGCGGGTTTCTGCCGTCTGTTCTAGTGTCAAAGGACCTCTCATCCAGCCTTTCATGAAACCGAAACCAAACCGAAAAAGAAGACCGGATCCCTGAGCTCTCTGTGTGTATTTCGGAACTCCGTGGGCTCCTCAAGACCTCAGTGATATCCAGCTATAAAAGGCCTGGTTGTTGACTGTCGTCCATTTCTCAGACCACTCGAATCGCTCACCCCTTTTTTGTCTGCTATTTTTTTTCGTGACCTTCTTCCTCGCTATATTGCCTCTACCATGCCCGACCACTCCTCTGCCTCGACCACCAAAGCTGGCGACGATGTTTTGATAAGCCCCGATCACGCTCTCTCTGTCTTGCGTCGTTTGTCTCCTGAAAAGATTGAATCGCTGGCTCGGATTAGCACAGTTATTCAGACTTCTGAGGGGCCTATCACCGACCAGTCTATAACCAGCGTAGTTGCTGGAAGCTCCATCAACTTCAACGCCAACAAAAATTGGACTCTTACCGTGAAGTATGTCCCTTTCTCCTCTGCTTACTCTGGCACTTGATCTCTTCTTGTCTTTCTACCGTTTTGCGCACCTTATTGAAGCTCTTTCTTATAGTGGCAAACCCTTGGAGATCACCGTCACTGTCTTTCCTCGATCGACCTGGGCTTATAACAATGGTCCAGCTGGGAACTTCGCCCAGATAGGCTGGAAGACGAACGACAAAATTCCCAGTGGTATAACCCTCGATTCGCGACGTGGCAATGGCTCCGACGATAACATCACTTGGGTGAAGACGACGCGCAGTGGAACAGAGCTTGGTATCGCTTGGACTGTTCAGCTGTAAGTGCTATACTCGTTAGCTTACCGACACACACTGATTTTCTTTAAGCTGGAACAAGCAGTTTACCACACCGCGCACCGCAGAATACGCTGTGTCTGGCCGTCCTGTTTGCTGGGAGACAGCTGTACATATACACGACGCAATTGATGCCCGCTACAATGTATGCTAATATGTTCTATTTCCTGTGCCACATGCTTACCTTTGCAAATTACAGGTGTATGCTGCTTCGCATAACGATGTGGTCAAAAAGCAGTCCACTCACGGCCCGACTAGCTCTATGTTTTTGTCGGGCCGCAGGTCTGTGTTCCTGCCTAACGCTACTCCTCTTGACGTACGCTTTCCAATTCACCATGTCTTCCCTCTCTCACGAATCTGGTATCACTCTAGGAAGGTAGACAGTCCGAATACGACGACTCTTTCGGCATCCTCCCCCTGGTCAAAGATTCCGATTTACGTTTCAACCGGGTTCCAGAGGTACTGGTCTACGACAGTGTGAAGAAGATTTATTCCCCTATGTCTTTTCATAACCTACACCGTCTTGGCAACGGAGTCGTTATAAACATGACGCTCGCTCCCATGGTAAGCTTATCATTATCATGCATCCTCCATCGCTGACGCTGCTTAAATAGGCCTTCTCCTACTCCAGAGGGCTCCACAAGCCGGAGCTTAACTGGGAGTATCGATTGGTCAACCTGACTGTTCTAGGCCGTGTAAGCAAGTCTCGTCTTGCCTTTTCCCTCTATATTGACGTCAATCTATAGCGCGAGGACGATGCACTAGCTAGCCCTTCAAAGCATATCAACAAAAGGAAGCTTATTGCGCTCAACATCGACGATGACAGCGACGATGACCGTGGGCGCAAGGACCGTCGTAAGGTCAACAAAAGCTCTGGTTCGGGCGGCACTGCGCCTTCCAAGCCAGCGGCGGGTTCTGCTGCTTCTAGTAGCGGAGGCAAGCCCAAACCTGCAGACAAGCCTGCAGCATCCGGCTCAGGCTCAACATCCGCTACAGCAAGTGAAGGTGATTGATCTACTGCGCGTGAGCGACGTCCAGCGCATTTCTTGTTGAATATAAATAAATAAATCAAAAACCAGTGCTCGATTATCTTGTTGTAGATTCTTTACCTCGCATTTTTCATTTGACCTTGAACGGCAAATGCTTATTACATTGAGTGATTCTCTGTCACATGTGACACAGCTCTTGGTTTCTTCCTCGATGAATCCTTCAACCCGATGGCTCGAAGACGCGAAGATATAGTTCCACTAGAGATCCGCTGTCTACGAGATCTTCTCATTATGCGAATATACTAGACCGACCTCGTTGCGAAGTATATCTGCCATGCCCAGCAAGAATGTCGACTGTTCGCCGCTCCGCCACATTTTACAATACTTAAAGACCTGCTGTACTGCGTCTCCATGCATCCCCCATCCAAATCTATGGCTCACCTCCCTGCCCCTCTCCAGGCCTACCCCATCGTGTTATTCGAGTACATCAAGTCGTCCAGTGTTGCTAATGAACGACTCAGCCATATCCGGGACGGTATGACTGTCGCTATCGATATTGAATGGAAGCAGCCTGCTACCGACGGCGACAGCGAAGCAGGCACTACAAAAAAGACCAAGGGCCAGAAAAACCAACTCCTCAGATCTCAGGTTGCCACGTTGTCCAACTTCGAGATCGACTGGGATGAGGTCAAGACACGTATTATCCAGATCTGCGCGCTGGATGGTGTGCTGTACGTGCTCGACATACTCAGCATGAAGTGTAAGATCCAGTAACTTCGTCTAGTATAAACTGACAAGAGCATAGGCATCCCAACGGAGTTGTCTCGCATTTGCAAGGCACGCCTTATCCCAAAGATCTCTGTTGGTATCATAAGTGAGTGCAGTTAATCACCCAGGGTGTGTCGATACTGAGTGGTTTCAGACGACGTGCAGAGGCTCTGGAAGGACTTTCGTCTCGACGTCACACCCGCAATTGAGCTCGGACTCCTTGCGAAGCTGGCCCGCCCGGAAGTATTCCATCCTCGCACCCAGTACGCTTGTCTCGCTGGTCTTGCGGACATAACCCTCCAAGTGCTGGGTCGTATACTGGACAAGGGTCCGCAAAACTCTGACTGGAGTGCAGAGCCTCTTAGCGACCGACAGCTCCTATGTAAGTGTCTAAGAACTGAGTTCTGCGCCAAAAGAAACTGACTACTAGCAACAGATGCTGCAACGGATGCTCACGCTACTCTCACGACTTATCTTGTCATTCGGGAGGAGATCGACCGGTCTAGGCAGGCTGTACCTAGTCTGTGGTACGCCTTCGACTCGGTCCAGGGGACACGGGTTCGCACGGAATCGAAGGATAAGTGGAGGACAGAATGCCCGTGGTACTCCAAAGAGCCAGGGATTGGTTTCCTTGCGCGCACTTATATCAACTAACCAATATACATTACTTTTATGTTGTATTGCAACGCTCTTATTAACAATTCGTAAACATGCCTCTATCTGCGACGGCAACAAAGGTTCGGCACCTGCCGCTTGCGGCCATATCCCAATTCATTAACTAGTTTTAGTTGCGCCATCTGTTGACATCCATACACATATTAGCCCCTATGTGAAAAACATCGGTGTGCATTGGGGACTGTTTGTGGTGACGAGTGAGGTACATAGACATATTCAATTCAAATCAGTTAATAAAACATCCTAGTGGAAAACATGTCGCACAGGAGAATATCAGAATACGATTGGGTGGGGTTGCCGCCAGTGCACACAGCCCCCCGGTATTCTGCTCCCAAACTTTGTGGAGGGATTGGAGTCCAGTGCAAACAGAGATAATTTCTCGTACTTCCTCTTTACAATCAGAGTCTACCAGTAAATGCCAAACATGGTTGTGAAACAGGTTTTGATTTTGACCAGATGTGGGCAGGAAGACTGTGTTCTACCATGAGAAACAGTTCTGAACCTGTACTTGATGCTTTTGACTGTGCACCAAGGTAATTACCTTCTTGAGCCGGAGGGGATGCTGGCAGCTTATCACTGCTCCGAGTCATAGATGCACTGTGCAGCACTGCGAAACAAGAAGGTGAGGAACCATTTCTGGCACTGTTCAACAGCCAATTTGCAATTCCCCCCTCCAATCCAGGAGGAGGGAAGGGTGATGTATTGGAGTCCATGATAGAGGAAGCAAAGATATGCTAGTTGGAGATTGAAATGGCTCAGATGGTCAAGGGGCAATCATTCCAGATCTGCTTTCTCGGGCCCCAGTCAGATCAGGCTTGGGCGGCTCGGGGCACTTTGTGCCAATCGTGATTGGGTGAGTTTTTCTGCTGCACCATGTTATCTAAAATCAGGCTGTGTCTCTGACCATTTTTCAAAGATTCAGAAACACCGCCAGAAGGGTGCGCTATTTTCTTCAGCACCACTACTCTAGGATTCGAAAGGCCGAATTTTGTACTTGCACAAACAATTTCAGTCTCGCTGTTATATCAGGAAAACTGACACTGGTTGAACAATTCAAGTTTTTGAGTGAAAATTGGTGAAAAATGTCCATTATTTTTCGCACTTTTTTTCACTGAAAACATAAGTGAAAAACTTAGACGGAGGAGGCGCCAGTGAAGGAGGTGGAAGGCCGCGAGGAGATACTGGCCCAGTTGGGGTTTGGGAGCGGAGAGGGCAATGATCGCCAGCTGGCAGTCGGTGAGGATGTCTACACTGGTGAGCCGTGACGTGCCTTTGATGGCGAGGATTGCACCTACGACCTCCGACTCGAAGACGGTGTGCTCTTCGAGCACACTGAGATGCCTCGTCCGACTGGCTACTTCCCTATTCCCACTCCACTCAACCGCCGCTGCACCCACTCCCCCTTCGTACCCCGACCTGTCTGTGTACACGCAAAACCCACCCCATCGCATAACCTCCTCCATCTCCCTCCTCGCGATCTCCTTCGTCGGCACGATGCGGGTCGTCAAGGATCCCGGAGGCGCAGGCTCGGTGGAATCTACATTGACACACACTTCCAAATGAATGCAATCCAAAAAACCAAGAATGAAGTCCCTGTGGATTGTGGAGCTCCGGGGGAGGAGGAAGAGGATCTAGTGTACATGTGGATTTTCTAATCTGTTTTATTCTGTTCACAGTCTTGCAATGGATTGGTGTGATTACTTAAACTGTAGTCCCAGTAGCATTGGGAGTGAGGGACACAGATCAATCTTTAACACAGTTAAACCTGAATTCCATCTCTCTCTCACACAATTACACTTTTTGTATCTGCACCTCAACAAAAAAGGAATAGAACCCCTGTGATCATGCTTCAATTATGAGGATGAGTCTTCTGAAGTTTGCATGAAGAAGCAGATTTGAACCTCCTGAGCACACAATAGATTTAGGGGATATTTTGCTCCTTTTTGTTGCCCCCTTGAGAATAGGCTCTCGAGTTGAAATTACATTCAAGTGTCATATTAAATAAATATGATCATTCATTTCAAACCAAACCACAAAGACACATGTAGCAGATTTGTAACTGTAAATAATAACATAGAAAATTGCCAACCAAAACATACAATTCCTGGAAGCCTCAGGCCGCAATCAAACCAAGCTCATTCTCTTCACCCATGTCCACTTTGTCCAGATCTTCAATGTCAGACAGATCATCCTCAAATTCCTCCACAGTCCCAGCTGGTCCATTGAGCTCTGCCAGATGAGCCAAGTTGTTTCTGTGTTGCTCCAGCACATCTTTGCTGATACCAGCAAGTCTCTCATTGAGACTCTGAACCTGTTTAGCCTGTGAAGACCATTCAAACAGGGGTCTTGCTGCTTCCCAGAACTCCACTGCCTTGAGCGGGTCACTGTGTCCCATAGAAATGTCTCCAAGTTGAAGCATGCATTCAGCTCTGCTGCAATGGACATCCATCTGTGTAAATCCCTCCAGGGCAACTGTGAACAAACTGATGGCTGTAGGCTCATCTTCCTGGGAGAGGAAGACATCTCCAAGGAATTTTAGAGCCTTGTAGATTCCAAGCTTCTCTTTTCTTTGAGAGAATTCACAAGATAAACAGCTGTCCAGCTGGACATCCCATCCAAATCACCCCAGCGACTGATATCACCAAGTCGTTCCAAACAGAAAGCTGTGATTTGAGAGGATGACAAGCTCAATTTGAAGCACCTTTCACAAATAGTCTGTGCTGTCAATGAGTTTCCCTCCCTTAAGTAGAGATCTGCAAGAATAATATCGCACATTGCCACTCCCTCAGTATAGCCTACAGTGTCAAACATTTTTCTGGCTCTGTCACAATTCCTTTGCACATCATTCTCTGGAGCACGAATCAACACATCAATTGTAGCAACACTGAGTAAAGCAGAACCATAATTGTAAGGATCCTGTATAGAGGTTTCTTCAAGAATGCTAACAGTGATTCTGCGAGCCTCAACATATTCTGATTTGTATCTGTGGATTTCTGCCTGAGTGTTCCAGATGTTATAGTCTAAGGTTCCACCAGACATGGCACAAAGACCTAAGAGGTCTCTTGCCGTAATGCAGAGAGACATGGCTTTTGTGTAGTTTCCCAATGTATAGCAGCAAATGGCCTCAATTTGGAGTGCCAGTGCTTCTCTGTGTATAAATTTGCAGAAATTATGGCCAGTCTTAGGGCCTCCTTTGCATGCACTTGAGCTTCAGAGTAATTACCGAGGTTAATTCAACCCATGCAAGGTTGTACAATCCTTGGGAATGCAATTTGGTGTTCCCAGTTGAAGATGCTAAAGATATAGCAGCTCTACCAAATTTTGCAGCAGAAGACATATCACCCTTTGCCCGATAGTAGTATGCCAAGACATTAGAAAGTTTGCCTGTGAAGTGAGGTTAGTCTCAACAAACCAGTATTAATCAGGGAGCATACATTTGAGATCTGGATCATCAAACTCCTTGATGTGTTCCATGGCATCAGAAGCCAGTGTGTCTCCACTGGAAATTGAATGAAGACCCCATGAATTAAGGCACTCAGTAATAAAGTATGCTCAAGACGATGGTCACATGGGTGTGGAAGGATGTTCTGAATCTGTTGAAGGAGAGAAGTAGGTCCTTGCCCATTGTGTTGACTAAATCTATTGAGATTGCATGCACAATAAATGCTATTCACTAGGTCTGGATGACCCTGTTGCAACCCATTCTGAAGGACATTCTGTATATTTGAGTAGTTTGATGATACTCGAGCAACTGTGCTGGAACTCAATTTATTTCCTTGGTATTCCGTGAAAAACTCAAGTAATTCCTGGAAATGTTTGAGAAGAGGTTGAATGAGGTAATCACCAGGTGGGTGGATCTTCTGCATATGCTCCCTGATGGGTACCAATACTTTCAGCCGCTTGTGTTCATCACTGTAGGCCAAGGTTGTACGAATTAAAGCTGCTTTGCAGTCCAGAATATTATCAAGTGGGAGCTTGCTCTGCACAAGCTCAACATCTGAAAGACCATCAGGGAGCATTGACAGGAGGCTCAGGAGATTTTTTGAATGGGAATTAAGTCTAGGACTTGACAAGGACAGTGAAATTGACAAGTCCAAGTTCGATGTTCTGTCATATCCATCTGAGATTAAGGATGTTTTCTCCTCCTCCCAGTGGGATAACACATGGGAGCAGTCCTCAGAGTCAACCAAATGAGCTATGAGATTGATTGCTAGGGGCATATTGTCTGTCAGCAAGAGGACCTTGTCAACCTCTTTTGGATCATGTTTGTTGTCTGCAATGTCTATGAATGTCTGTCGTGCTGCAGCTTGCTCCAAGGGCTTCAACAGTGGCAGAAATGGACGAGTCCAGGCCACTTTAGCTGGTCTTTCTGCTCCCCACATTGTAATCTAATTTGTATAAGTTCAAAGCACAGGTGGAAAATCCTTGAGACCTACCACCAAAGCAAGATGGTCTACAGCTGTGAGCAGTGACAGAAATTCCTCTATTTTGCCTCGAGACTCAGCTGGCTCCCACAATGTCTCAAGATTATCTAGAATTAAGAGACTGTCTGAGCTGTTGGAGAAGTATTGGATGACTGGGCGTGTAAGGTTTTTTCCTGGCTTCAGCCCAACATGGGCTCCTATGAGAGCAGCAAGTTCCACTTGGGTTGCTGCAGAATCACAAGCAACAAAGAATCGATGCTGATTATATCTCTCAGTAATCTCTGTGTGATGGATAACAGCTCTTGCAAGACACATTCCACCTGCACCCAAAATTGCAATCCTGGGTGTTCCTTCACTGAAAAGTTGAGGAATGTTTGATAATTCAGAGTCTCGGCCATGGAATATCTTGGGTTCTGATGGCAACATGGAGATTGAGTTGGAGCTTGAATATATGTCAGATACAGGAGATTCACATAGAGCTGAGCGGAAACTGACCTGTTATGTGAGCCTGAATAAATCCCACTGATCTGTGCAACATTTATTATTTGATTCTCTCAGTGGAGTAGAATTTCCTTACAGAGGATGATCTATCAGAACTGGTTGCATCTGACAGACCTTCAATCATGGCAAGCACTTCTTTGTTTCGCTTTTCTGCATCTCCTTGCATCTGTGTAATGTCCTTCATGTGATTGACCATTGGGACCTACATATCAAGTCCTTCAATAACTGGTTAAATCACCAAACAGATGGCACACCTGAAAAATCTCAAGTCCTTGTTGCAATCCCGCCTTGCAATCCTTGAGCAGTGTGCTCATCTCACCCTGACGGAAAATTTCTTGACCTTGCTGCCATTCTGTTGAGCTTCAATAAATGTGTGGATTTTGTGGAGGGTCCTGATAACAGTAGTCAATACCAACTGGAGTTTTTTTCCAAATCAAGCAACATACTCTGTGAACTTTCCAATGTGAGTCAACACACTTGGTGGCAGTTCTCCTCCCGTATCTGACTTGATGTGAACAATTAGAATTGCATTGAGCAACTCATAAGTTTGCTCCATCAATTGGCTACATTCATTCTTATTTTGTTTAACTGTCTGTCATGACTGACTGAGATTTATGGTTGCAGCAGATTCACTGGCAATGTACCTGCATATTTTTCAGGAGAGACTGGGTTGTATTAGCCATGGCTGTCAAGAGGGGGCTTTTAAGACTGCTGGCAAGGGTTTCCAGAGTACATATAGTGAGATTCAAACATGCTGTAATGTTGTCCAGTCGAATTGTGGCAACAGTGGGTTTGGGGGGCATCTTGGGAGGTGGCGCATGGGACTCGAGACATATAGGTATTTATCCTGTATACCAATGGGAATTTTCCCCCTCATTGGGTACTGGTCATGAGTATCCCACACATAACGCACATAAGCTGTGATGCTCACGACTCTCTTTAACTCTCCTTGGCTTTTCATGTGTCTCCTAATGTCCTTCTGAAATCTCCTCAACTTCGCAGAAGGATGTTTGAACCCACCAAAACAAAATTGGGCGAGGCAGGAAAATGTTGGACTTTCGAATCCGTCTTTCACTGGCACTATGGCAACCGGCATATTACTCATTACCCCATGCGCCGCTTTCATGTACCTTGCATATCTCCATTTGGTCTGATTATCGCCAGTACTATTATCTGCGACTGCCTATCCGGCCAGACTAGCTATCCGGCCACTTGGGTCCTGTAGCACTGGTAGATTGATTTTTGGGCAAAGTTCGAGCTGTATAGTGGAAAATAGACACATACGACCCCAAAAGCCAGATTTGAGCCCATTTGATCAGATTGACGTGATGCTGTGCCAGATCTCTGATTGGCGGGTAATCCCGAACACGGTTTCCTTACTGGTCAGCCGTCTTTTTCTCGACAACCGCTTCATCGTTTCACGACTTCTGCTGCTCATTCTGACCACACGACACTTGGCTACCCTTAGATGCTCATCCTGTCAAAATCTGATCTAGTGGCTGTTGCAATAACCTCAAATATTGGTGAAATATTGTCAAAATATCGAAATCTGCATCAGAAGGGGTATGCGATCCAGATCCTTTGGCCAGTTTCACCATGCCCATTACCTATGCAAGACAACATTTCATACCCACTGCTAATATTCCGTCATGTTTCAAACACTTTGCTCTCGTATTAGTTGGTGCATGCGTCCCTGGCCGGATACCTAGTTTTTGCCGCTTTGGGACTTGCCCCGGCAAAATATTCACTGAGCCACGAAATTGTTACCAAATGTATTGTGTGTTGATACATCTCATTCCTAAGATCCTAGCCTTCGTTATGAGGTCCTAAAGCCCTTGGTAACTCGATGCTTTTGCGTTCAAAACTCCTCAAACTGCTAAGGTGGCCGGGTACCCAGTCACAGATAATAGTTAGTTCACAGCCTATGTTGGAACCGAATGCATGGGCAATTTAATTTACCTGCTTGAGGCTAATTCATGCACACTCAGATTTGCTAAAAATGATTCCCTCCTGCCAAAATTCAGACAAGGTCACAAGGCAGCAAATAGCAGCGGAGAAGCATTTATTACGTCAAGATATTGCTTGATTCAATGACCATTACTCGATTGTACGAACTGATGTTCCAATCTTTCCAAAGACATGGCTCTTTAGTATCTCAGTTCTTACCGTTACACGGGAGAAATAGTAAGTCCCCGGTGATCATCGAGGAGAGGTATTTGGCAGGTGCATTTGACGCAGGCGGACTCGGAATCTAAATATCTCGGTCTGCTAGTCGGAGATTGAAATGCCTTGGATAGCCGAGTGGCAATCATTCCAGATCTACATTTCACTGTCATGGTACCGGTCTCAATATGGCCTATATCCCCCGCCGTTCTTCCCCCTCAAATTAGAGCGAGAAATCTTCGATTCATAAGTCTGCAGTTAATTTGGGTATATGTAGGAGCAGGAGTTGACAGGTACGTCGTGGGTGCTATTAATGACGATGTTGCGAACGCCGAACACTGAACAGGTGGATTTCGAGCTTACATACGAGCTCGAGAGGGACGAGGGACATGGTATGATTCCGTTGGTACTTGCGCAGGAGGCTCGAGTCCCGGGCAATCATAGCTGGCTGCTTGGATGCGACGAATTCGACTGACCCTATGTAGGTCCGTGGACACAAAGTTCAACAGGACGAGGCATTAAACGGAGGAGTCCAGGAATGCGCACACCTAGCTCCATGTATGGTTCGGTCCGATTTTATTTCTAACTTTAGGATCTTTGGTCTCAATTCAGATATTGGACCGAGGGTCCCAATGGTCTAGCAAAGATCGAGCCGGTTCTTCCTTGACATAGTACAGTATTGACTGCAGGCTGCCATTCATTCTCATTACACGGTCGCTCCCGCGCCAGTCTGAGTTGATCGTGAATTTGACAACGGGAGCCCCTGTGCTATCGCCTGTGACAGTGAGACTCAGAGGAGTGACGCAAACCAACGTCATCGAGTGAGTCAAGTCCGAACTCGAGTTAACTCAAAAAATTCCCACCAGCCAAAAATGTTGTCGCCGGATAATCCCAGAGTGTGAGAACCGCCACCAAATTGGGCTGGGCCGACCTCGAATTATCATTAGCACCGTATATTGACCCGATTTGAATTCGAGAGAAAAATAGGGGGTCATTTAATAGCCACATGGAATCGTTTCTCACCTTTATCCCTCTTTCAAGTTCTTATAGCAAATATCTCCTGATTGAACATGAAAATCACGTATGGCTCAGTCGTTTGAGGGAAACGAGAAGGTAAAACTTCACAAACAAAATATATGACAACCTATATTGCCTCAGAATAGCAGCCGACAGCCAACGGAGGCTCAGTCCAATTTTTTGGGGGCCGTGGGAACGTCAACTCAACAAACTCGAGTTGAACTCGACCAAACTCGGTAGATCGAGTTAGTCATCGAGTTTACACTCGACTTGGCTCGACTCGACTCGGTGGCAACACTAATGTCATTGCAAGGCGACACAAAGTGTTCAGCAAATTTCAGCACTCCACCGATGCCCACTTGACCACCATTGACGTATAATGTGAAGATGTTGTCCACAGTCACGATGATGTCTGCTTGAACGGGTGTTTTTCCCAGAGGAGCGGTGAAATCTTTGCAGAAGATGCATGTCCCAACAGGAGCTACACCTCCCGAAACCTCGTTTGTCTAGATCCACGTCGAACCGCCGAAGTCGAGGGCTGCAGCGCTAGGGATGAGATACAGCGCAAGGAAGGCGAGAAAAGGACCCTTGATTATTGGTTGGTAGGCCAGATACATGGTTCGGACAAAATTTCCAAAAAGGCTGGTCAAGGTCGGATTGGAATTCAGACAAAACCTCTGGACAATGGTGGGAGCTCAGGTCGAAAATTCGGACACCAGATCCACTGCTACTATAGAGATCATATCGAAGTTCGGACGATGCTGTGCCACTTTGGTGATTACCTTGCTCGGCGTCCTTTGTGATGCAATCATGCAAGCCATCGAACGCCGAATTAAGCAAAAACTGTGTAGCCCTCTGAAACGGCAGGGCCCGCTATCTTGGGTCTGGCGGTTCTAATTAACAAACACTCAATTATTTCTTGTGCAAATGACCAAATTGTCCAGTGACATTCAACCATAAAAGTATACAACAGGGTTACATATTGCGAGTGCCACGGATTTATGTGTCACAGGATGACATGATGAGATGGGAAGGAAAAATGAGCCAGATATTTCCACGAGTGCCTAGAAACCATCGAACGCGGAGAGCGGGGTTATGCATTTAGACTAGTAAAAACGGACATCGTCTGTTCTCAAGTTAACAGTGGCAATGCAGGCAAATGCATAAATATCCAAGCGTAGATCGTTATGTGCTCCTCGATGCAGTTTCGATGCTTGATCACGTAGTGTACCTCCCTATGCATGCCGAGAGGAACTGATCAATTGTCGTGAAGATACTGAGAGATGCGATTTTTATAGAGAGTAAAGCGGGGGTTAGGAGAGGGTTGGATGTAGAATGTAGAATGTGGAGTAGAGGAGGAAAGGAGGGAGGAGGGGAAGCTTAAGGGAGGGAGGGAGGAGATTCACTTGGACTTTGGACTCCTGGAACTAGAACAGAACAGGTTGCCTCACATACCCCGAGTCCCAGTGCGAAGGTGTCGAGATAGGTTTACTTTAATTATACATTGTTAATTGAACTTGCGAGTAAGTAGGTTGAAATTAAAAGCTTACAGGAAATGAACTGGAAACTACTTGAGCAGGATAGATAATGTTCGGAGCTCCAGCTCCCGCGTCGCGTAATTAACTTGACTTGACTTACCTTACCTTACCTTGACTTGATTCGACTTGTATTGGACTTGTATAGGAACATCAAGCCGTCCTACGAGTGGGGGCAGAACCGCGGTACCCTATGTTAAAAGCTTGGAAGCCGCCCGCCTTGAACCCCAGGTGATTTGGGCGCAGTAGTTGGCATGTACGTTATCGTGGGTGCCTATTAATGATGATGTCGCGAACAACAAACACCGACCTCGAGCTTACATACGAGCGAGGCCGAGGGACGTGGTGTGATTCCGTCTCGCGCTGGAGCCGCGTCCCAGTCCAGGGAAAGCATGATTCATAGCTGGGTGCTGGGAATCTTAGATGTGATGGGATGAATTCGCTCCTCGACACAAAGTTCAACAGGCCGAGTAGGAATCTAGGGATCTGCAACCCGGCTCCGTGTACTTAGCGAGATTAATGTCATTGCCTCCTGCCAACAACGACTCCGCTTGGATGGGATATGGGATCAGTATCCAGGCATTGATTATACATGTGCGGAGTTTGGGACTTGCAAGGACGGATGCTGCAACCCGGCTCCGTGTACTTAGCGAGATTAATGTCATTGCCTCCTGCCAACAACGACTCCGCTTGGATGGGATATGGGATCAGTATCCAGGCATTGATTATACATGTGCGGAGTTTGGGACTTGCAAGGACGGATGTGGGGTTAGGCACAAAGCAATACTCGGCATAGAGACCCGGAGGGGGAGATTGAGTTCTAACGGGGCGGAACGCGAATACAGCTAATTAATTAATTAATGGCGGATCTTGAGGACGGTGCGGGTGCGGGATGCCGTGCTGTGGAAATTCCAATTAATTACAAGGATTGGTCGGCCGCTTCGCGGCCTCCCATCCCCTTACGTGCATTTAAAAAGTCGCAGAGGGCAGATTGGGAACAATATATCATTTGGTTGAACTGAAAACTGAGTTGAGTTCAATATACACTTTGGGACTGACAGTGAAGGAGCAAGCTTGAGATGCATTATAAGACAACAACCCAAGTTGATTGCCCTTCATCCCAGCTGTATTTTAAATTCATCTTTTGAGCTTCTCATTCTCTTTAGAAGACAATTTGCCTCTGGACTCTATATTTTCCGCTTTTCACTCTCGAAAATTAACCCTCCAGGTCGAAGGGTTCTAAAGCACAGAATAAAAGACTCTTCTGAAAATTGTGCCCAATAGCACCCGAGAAATCTATGCCATTGAATATGCAATCGGAACCATGCTGGTTTCTTCAAGTTGTTTCAACTGCAGCTCAACTCTTCTCGCATCAGAGTTACTTTCCATGTGCTACTACTTCATGCGCTGATAGCAAGATACATGTATAGCTCCTATTTTGCATTCAGTTATGTAGTTGGTATATTTTATACAGATCAAACTTTCTATGCACCTCAGACTTCAACTCAACTTCAATTGACTTCTCAAGCCTGAGATGTTGATTTTTTTTTGGCGTCAACTTAGAGCATACACCTGCCTGAATGTTCCCCGGAGCCACCTTCGTTTCAATCCAGTGGGAGCAATCAGTCAAAATCAGCGTCAGGGCAGTGTTAAAGTTTATTAGCAACTTGACGGCAGGTCCGAGAATGCCGAATAATGACGCTGTCGGTCAGTGGGAAATACAATAGTCGGTCAAGTACGGAGAGCCACCGTGGGTATGGCATTAGCGGAAACTCAACGGAGTTTGCCCTGCCGCGACCGGGAAACTTTTAACAGTGAGAAAAGTGAAGTTTGGCCTTGTGTACATTTTTATAGGCGCGCGCGGTGCGCACGCGCTTAAAGTTGATCATGGGGCCAAAAGCCCCGAGGAAGCGCCGTTTATTGAGCGCTTCCAAAGCCTCGGGCCTGATCTCTCAAAAGCGGAGTTTAAAAGGCTTTGGACGGAGTTGCGTAATTTTATAAAGGGATAAAGGTAAATTGGGAGGAGTCGTGGAGCCACTCTTACAGTACTGAGTAAAGATCATCAAGCCAAAGTTATCCCGAGATGGAGCCGTTTTGAGTAAACCCAATTCCAGTTCTGTTCTCTTCTGTTCTGCAGTCAACTGAGTTATAACTTATTTCCGAGTCGGGTTGGGAAGGGTTGGGAAGGGTGGGCGATTGACAGATACAGCGGCGGCGGTATATTCAACCAAGGCGGATTTAGCTTTTTAGCTTAGCGAGTATGTCGCTGGCGCTACAGCAGTGGGACGGTACACTTGGATTCGGAGTAAAAGCAGTGACCTGCTTGATTGAGCTTGGTGCGCCGACTCGAAATTAAAGCCTGCTTAAACGAACGAGACAGATGACAGATATGTAACAAACATTCCGAGTCCGAGGCGGATCCAGCTCCAGCATGTAAATTGGTTGGGTTGCGAGGACTCCAGCACCGGCATGTAAGTTAGTTGGGTTACGAGGACTCAGGAAGATCAAGCGGTTATGTACTTAACCCCGACTGTAGAGGGGAATTGAAGGGGAGACGGTATCATGCATTATGCATGGACCGTCGAGTTGACTGCTGCTCAAGTAGACACTCGAGTCGCGCTGCGTTTGATTTTCGAGACCCGGGAAATCATAGCTGGGTGCTTGGATGATGAATTCGACCCTATGTAGGTCCGTGGACGCAAAGCGCAAAGTTCAACAGACCAAGGAATTAAACGGAGGAATCCAGGAATGCACGACCCCGGCTCGATGCAAGTACTTAGCGAGGTTAATTCCTCCCTCCAACAACGACTTCCCTTGGATCCATGGAGAGATATGGGATCAGGTAGTGATGTTGAGGGCTCGGCCCAGGCCCGCAGGCCGAGCCGAGCCGAGCCCGACACAGGGCTTTGGAGGGCCCAGGGCTCGGGCTTGAGGAATGCCAGGCCTGCCAGGCCCGGCAAGCCCGGGCCTAGATCTATATATCTTCAGGGCGCACTTGCCCTCAAGGCCCCTTCTAGCCGGTATGGCCGTATACACGGCAGTAAAATACCTGCTTGATGTCGGGACTCGGATGGCGGGGGGTAAGCCGATCGCCGGGCTCGGCTTTGACTACTGATTTGTCTCGGCTGTCAGTCGACATAAATATAGTCCCGGCATTATTGCTGACATCGTTGCCAACGATCGTACTGTCTATGGAAGAAATTGGCCCGAAGAAACAACCGACTAGCTGGGACATTCACTGACATAATTTACACCAGCATAATGTTTTTTTCTTTGGTTATGTAAAAGCCCGGGCTTGGGCCCGGGCTCAGGGCTTCAGGCCCCGCACCCAGGGCTCGGGCTCGGGCCTGGAGAATTTGAAGCCCGAGCCTCCCCAAGCCGAGCCCGAGCCCGGGCATTCAGGCCGAGCCGGGCCCTCAACATCACTAGGATCAGGATCCCGGCATTGATTATACATGTGCGGAGTTTAGGATGGCGGAAGTGAAGGATGTAGGGCTGGGCACAAAGCAAGAAAGGAAGCAGGACTGGAGATGGAAAGATAGACTGGATGGACTTGGATGAGCACAAGGCGAAAGTAAATTATATTAATAAATGGCGGATCTCGAGGGGGTTACGGGAGGTTATGAGAGCAGTGGGGTGGGACCAAACTTGCAAGTAATTGGAGGAGTTGCTTTTTGTTCGACTATTTCGCCACTGGGCATACATATCCCGGAGTTAATCGTACCCTGCAGACGGGGAGAAATCGGTTTCCAAGGCGATCCCGGGATTTGTTGTGCATCCGGAGTGGCCGGTGAGAGTCGAGCGAGACTTGGCGAATGCAGCGCTCCAGAGCCAGACGCGTTCAGTTCCAGAAAGCCGACAGACTGAGAAAAAACTAAGTAGACGGGACCGCGGGAGATTGACGCGTTTTGTGACGCGCATAGCCACAAGAAAAGAAACCATCACCGTGGCTGTGAAATCGTACGGAAATCCGAAAAGCCGACGCCGTCCGCTCAACGATGTCCTGATTGTCCAGCGCGCCAGTCCAATCCTTTGCTAGCGCCCTTCGCCGCTCCTTCGCGAATAGCCTCCTACTAGTTACGGCAGGACCCCCTCGGCCGACTGGACGCAGTTGATTTGCGTCGCTTCACTTTCCTTCACAAATTCACCCTCAACTCGCGCCAACACAGTCACTACTACTGCGTCCTAGACGAACCTCTTTATGCCCTCCTGGTCCTGTTGTTGAAATCCTTCACGCCAAATGTCACTCTCGAAGCCTCACACACGCACGGTGGCTTCCCGTGTACTACCTCCACCAACACCAAGCACCCAGGAGGGTCTCTATAGAGTTGTCACGACCACCATGGGGCGATCATCTCCCCGTCCCATCGACGCCTTAGCGCCAAGCGCCGTGCCGACACCGATACCGACACCTCCCGTGCTCATACTGTCACTCCTACTGCCACTCCTCCCTCCGCTGCACGCCCGCCATCGACAACACACATTCTTCGCGTGGACCCGGCTATCTGCCACGGCCACGCATGTCGTACCTTACGCCATCGTCATGCAAATCTTGACAGGTCTGTCAATACCGTTCCCTTCCCTTCCCGTCCTCCCTTGTCTTGTACTCATATACTCATCGACGCATCTAGTCGGGATGTCACCCCCTCCCTCGCCCTCAACGTGCACGTGCCCCTCCTCCCCGTCGACCTCGAAGCAGATGCAAACACAGACAAAGACACAGTCGCGATTAACGCGGACGTACAGATCGCGGGTCTGGACGTGAAGCTCGGCTCTCATTCGTCCAGCGTGTCGGTGTCGAGCTCGAGCTTGTCTACGAATTCGTCTGCGAGCTCGGTAGCCTCAAGCTCGAGCGCCTCCATCACATCGAGCTCGAGCTCGGGCTCCTCTAGCTCAGCCTCGAGTTCGTCCACGTCAGCGTCAGCTTCCTCGCGCTCGAGGAGCATGTCCGAATTCGCCTCCCACTCCGCCTCTCGTCTCAGTCTGCTTCCACCGCCGCGTCCGTCCCTTCTCCCGCCCACGTAGTACTGACACCTGTATAGCTCCGCTTCCCAGTCCCCCTCTCCCTCCGCCTCCACGTACGTCCTCTTTCTAATCTCAGTATCAATGCACAATCTTAATGTATCTCGGCTACAGCTCCGCCTCCCAATCCGCCTCGCAATCCCAGTCGCAATCGGCTTCATAATCCCAATCTGCTTCTCAATCTCAATCCCAATCGCAGTCGCAATCTGTCTCGTACGTCTATCTCTTTGCATTATTTATGCTTTGCCTGCGTTACCCCCATTACCCCTATTCTCATCCGGGTCCTTCACGTCTTTTCTTTCTTTCTATTACTCTCGCTTGCGTCGTGCAGAGAGGTGGGCGGGGGTGCGGAGGTGCGGAGCCATGTGCGTGCAAAGAGGTGTGCGGAGGCGTGTGGCGAGCGAGGCCGGGGACGTGGGCGCTGTCGCGAGCGAGGCTGAGCACAACTACGAGCATGAGCCCGGGCTTTCTTCGTAGCGTGTGGCTTGAGCCCGAGCCCGAGCCCGCGTCGTTGGCGGCAGCATGGGGTCGGCGTCGTGCAGCGTGCCGTCGTACTTGATATACAGCGCAAGGTCGAGAATGGCGAACAGCGCGCACATGGTCCCTGTGGCGAATGTTACCTGCGCGGGCAGTGTTAGTCTGGGGAGATTCAAGCGATGGGAGGCGCAGGGACCTTGATGATGTGGGAGAGCACGTCGTCGGTAGACTTGTGGAAGCCGGGCTGTCGCGCCTTGAGGAGGTAGTATATGGTGCCGCCGACGATGACCAGGTCGGTGACCGCAGTCGCGGCGAGCCAAGCCTCTGTCAGAAAAAAAAAAATCACGACTGGTGGTGCAGAAACGTGGACGACGCACCGTGGGGGCTCCACCAGACGGTACTCCAGGGGCGAAAACTTGTGAACTTGCGCGATGATAACGCCGGTCCAGATCCCCGCGCCGAGCTGTATGGCGGTAAACTACGCGCCAGGACGGTCCACGTGAGCGCGCAGTCCATTTGGATGGACGTGAAACTATGCACGAATCCAATTCTCCCGGGAACGAACAGGTTTTGCGCGATGATGTAGAGCCGCCAGGCAAAGAACATTTGGCCTACCGAGGCGACTGCATTAACATCTGTCAGTACGAGGGTTAAGATTGAGCACAGCTAGCGCACTTGTGGAGCCCAGAACAGGCACGCTAAACCACGCCCAGTTGACCTCGTCAAGGGCCGCAAGATTCCCCCATCCCGCGCCGACTAAAGATTTCAACGAGTCGTGGCCATCGGCGAACGTCTGTGGGAGCTCCGCGAGGAACACTACGGCGACCAGGACCTCGGTGAACCGCGGGTCCTCGGGGAATGCGACGAAGTAAAGGTCTGTGGTGAGCTTGATCCTAAGAATACACAGGGATAAAGGGATGAAAGATATTTCAACGAACAGACTTGTACGACGAGCGAACCGAGGAGGGTCCAATTTATAATTGTGCCGACGAACTGTCTATAAAATGGGTTAAGGTGAGTTTCTGGCTCCTTAGCTGCGGGAAAGTGCGCACCAGCGGAATTGTCCTGGAGATTTACGGGTCCTCAAGCCAGTCGGAAGAATGAACGAACGAGGAACACATACAGTGGCCCCGGGCTATATTGATCTTGGGAAGCCATTGTGAGGGAGTGAAGCAACCGCAGCTTTGGGCCGACCCACCGCCCTCAGTACTTTATTGCAGCTGCAAAAACACATGAAGGCTTTGCGAGGTGCGATCGAGCGCTAGGGACAGCCAATTCGAATGAGTCGACTATAGCTGTTCTCTCTGTTTCCCGGGGCAAGGCATTGTATCGGGACGCTGGACTCATAGAGCCCATCGCTTGAAGCTTGAAGGATGGAGATCTGCAGGCGGTGTCTAAACGAGAGGCCGGTCCACTTCCATGATTGAGAAGAGGCAATCACGTGCCCACGCCTCTTTGCCTTGCACCACATCCACCATCTTTTCTCCAAGCTCGCCGCGCGCAAAATGTAGTCCAAAACCAAACCAAATCCCCACGGCAACCGTAGGAAAGCCCTACAATCGCACGTCGCGTTCTTCGACCCGGACCAGGACGGAATCATCTGACCCGTCGACACGTACGCATTTGCTCTCTTCACTGAGCCGGTCCTTACTCGATGCCATCCTGTACAGATATAAGGGATTCCGCACGATTGGGTTCGGCGTTTTCTTTGCAATTTTGGCGATGGTCTTCATTCATATTGGTTTCTCGTGCGTCGCAGTCTCCAAATTCTTATACTACACTGGCTCATCCGACGTGTTTTATGCTTCTTGCACAGGTGGGCCACGTTCGGTACCCTCCTCCCAGATCCTTGGTTCCGCGTCCGCGTCTCCCACATCCACCACGTACGTGTTTCCTTCGACGCACCCCCTGACCCGTAATATCCTACCTCGCTCTCATCGAACTACGCAGGCCTTGCACGGCTCCGAGCGCATTCACGCAAAACGGCGACCTCGACGAGCGCCGCTTCGACTACGTGTTCTCCATGTACTCGACCCCGCCGCACACACACCTGACATTCGCCGAGGGCGTGCGTATGCTGCGCGGGAATCGCAACGTGTGTGATCTTGTAAGTCCTTCCCACTTCTCCATCCGTTCCATTTTTCAGACAGTACTGATTGTCTATCTAATCCAGTTCGGGTGGTTCGCGGCGGCATGTGACTGGGGTGCGACGTACCTTCTTCTGTGGCCCTCGGACGGGCGCGTCACGAAGCAGGACGTGCACGATATCATGGATGTGAGTCTAAACATAATTTATCTCTCCTCGTTATAGACTACTGACGCGTACCCTCGTCCAGGGCTCGCTGTTCCCGAAATTGGCGCAAAAGATCAGGAACGCGAATAAGGCGTAGTAGAAGATTGCAAACATGTTTCCGCGAACGAACAGTACTTTAGATTAATACGAAGGCCGATAGATACTTTAGATTAATACGAAGGCCGATAGATACTTTAGATTACATCGACGAAGAGCAGAGCAATAACTGTAACGTAGCACTGAATTGTAGATTAAGCACGTGCTTGTAGAATATACATTGCCCAAAGGGCATTGACGGGCGGAGTTTGATGTTGGATTTTTCGTTGACGAGCAGAGATGCTGGAATTAAAATTGGCTTGAATTCGGGAGGGTTGAGATACTAATAGGAAAATTCATATGCTATCCTAGTTGACACGTCCCAGTAAGATTCCCTCAGACCCACATCAAACAAGACAGACCAGCCGTGAAGGGCTACACATTTGAAATGGACTCGGAAGTTAGTTAGTATGACGGTTTTTAGGACAAACATACGATGCAATAAGCCATTCAATTGATATTCAATGCACTGGCACTGGCAGTTCAGGGTGCGTCGATGCACTACACGTAATGCAATATTTCTCTGCGGCGCACTGCATTGCATTATATGGCACTGCGAGCTCATGATCCAACCCACCGAAAAACCACATCAAGGACTGAATTGATGAAGCCACGATGCCGGGTGTAGACAGCCACTACATGTTGGCATTTGCCGAATTCCCACGGTTCAAGGCTGAACGGAATCGACCAACTGATGCCTTTATGTCATGAGTTTTTCAGGGCCATCTGCTTGGACGGAGGGGCTGAGGTAGCACTCAAACTGCAATCCGCTTTCACGCGCTCACGAAAAAAAAAGTCATCAAAGAGCCGGTTTCATTCATACTAGGCATCAGTGAAGGATAGATAAGTAAGGATAGACGAGGTAGGTACGGAACACTGAAAAGACGGGAGTGCATGGTAAAGGCTACAGTTGTATCCAGACGAGAGAATTAAATTAAAATAGGGAGGAAATTATACTTACGGTGACTGAGTCGTGCATTGCGTACTGTATCCGAGTCTGAGTAAAAAAGAAATGAGACAAGACGAGATGGGAAGTGGGGCATGGAAAGGAAAACATGTGGAAGAAGGAAGGTTGGACCGGAAAGACGACGCCGGTGGAGAAAAGGGAGAGAGAGGTTCAAGCCTTGCGAGGGTGAGTAGAAGCGAACAGGTTCTCGAACAACACGATCCTGCAACCGAATCAACATCTGAGTCGCAGTGAAAGGGAAAGAGAAACTTACAAGGCCTTATCCATCGTCCCAATCGCCTTCGTGTCCTCCATGTTACAGTTCGCGCGCATCTCCACCACAACGGGCAGCTCGTTGAACGTCGTCAAGAACGCCCTCCGCGGCGCACTGCAGTGCCCCTTCGCGAGCTGCATGTGGCGCAGCGCGGCGTCCTCGCGCGAGAACGAGGCCGGGCACCCCAGGCAGAGGGCCTGGCAATAGATGCGGTTGTGCTTCGCGACGTGGCGCCGCATGTCGGCGAAGTTGTGTGTGAGCTGCGTGCACTTGTAGCACTTCATGCCCTGGCCTACAACGGTGCAACCGAGGCGGAGGAGGTAGTAGAAGGCGGGGGCGATGTTGGCGCTGTTGGGCGGCGGGGGGAGATGCGCGTCGGTGATGCCGGGAATGACGGGCATGCGGAAAGTTTGGGTGGAGGAGGCAGTGGAGCGGACGACGACACGTTGTTTGCTGGCGCGAGGGCCGGCGGCGCGCTTGGCCTTCCGTTTCTTCGAATTGCCGACGCCGGAAGTAACGGGAGTAGGGGAAGCGGCGGTGATGTGCTTGGCCGGGGCCTTGACGCGAGGCTTCGAGTTGGAGGGGGCGGGGGAGGGGGAAGCTTCCTCGAAGTCAACTGTGTGCTGCGCGTCAGTACCGCCATCGCCAGCATCTCCATCATAATCCTCCTCCGAAGACGACTCATCCGAGTCTGATTCATCATCCTCATGAGCCGCGCCGGCGAGCCTTACAGCCTGGAAGCGCCTCGCAACCTGGTCGAGCATCTCATACCCCTCCTCGGTCTGCAGGCTCTGCGCGTCCGTCAGCTGCCGCAGCGACATGCAGGCTGCATCGAGCTGTTCGGAACCAGGCCCGCGCCACGACGTCGGCGAGGGCGGTGGTGTGTCCGCAACGTCGGCGGGATCCCATGGACGGAAAGGCGCAGAAGGGAGGACGAGCGGGTCGAACGGTGCCTGGTATGCGCACACGGCATGCAGGTCAGCGAAAATATCCTCGACGGACTCCATAGACAGGTCGGCCCCAGGGAACAAGGCGGGAAGCGCAAGCGTGTTGGTGGACGTGTCGAGGAGGTCGAGGGACGCGTCCTGCGCGTGGAAGTCGTAGCCGAGAATCGCATCGTCGAGGTTTGGAATGGCAGACACCCCATTGGAGAGGGGCTGGTCGCCGGGTATGAAGGGGAGGAAGGCGATGCGGGGGGAAGACATGAATCTCGTAGCGGTAAAATCCGTGAGCAGAGGTGCGGTGGTTTGTCGCAGACAAAAAAAAATCGAGTGGGGTCGTTGGTGCGGTGGCATACCGACACAGTCGCACGTCCTTAAGTACCCTGTACTGGACAAAGGATCCACCAAAGCGGCGGTCTCCTGGAATTTGAAGCACAGGATACCCAATTAGGCAAGCTCGCGTGGCCTTCGTTGAGACAATGAGTTCGGCAACAATGAATCACGTCGAATTTCAATCGGGCGTGGGCGCTTAGAGGTCCGTAGGGGTCCAACAAAGAACCAATCCGTTTTCTGGCACGGGGGTGCAGCAGAATTGCCGTTCTGGGTAAGAGTTCGGGAGAGCCACTCGACCAATCCAGTCCAGGACATGAGCCGTCGCCAACATGTTCTCGGGCTTTCGGAGCGCGCGAGAATACGCGCTTTGGGACCCAGGAGAGAAGCCAGTCTGATACAAGTAGGGTGTTCCGGCCTGTAGTAGTACTAGTACTAGGCATTGAAGTTGACGCTGGAAAAAAGCAGCATTGTGGGCTTCACGCTTCCGGAGCCGGCGGACAGGCTCGCGAGCGCTTCCGTGAGTCGGCCAGAACACGCGCTTTGGCCATAGGAATCAAGCGGAGACGCATCTGATCCGAGTCGTTGTGTAGTCACCACTGGTGGAGAGCGAGGAATCGCAAGGAGCGCTAAAGACGCGCGTCACCGATCAAAGACGCGTCCGCCCGAACGCTAGCATGCTTTGCTACGGAAGCCAATGTGTATGCTCCTGCTTGGCTGCACCTTCGGATGCATACCAACACAAACAACAAACCTCCCGCGTCCCGATTTGGGAACTTTGTCAACCCCACCTCAAAGCTCCCAATTCTCCTAAAGCCTCGAGAGAAACATCCATTTTCTCGGTGTCCGTGGTCCGTGAGCCCGCTGTAAGCTCTTATAAGCTAGAAGAAGTCCTCGTACCAAGCTCTTACTTACCTCCGCAGCCTTTGTTGTGAGCTCGTCGTGGTATTCAGGTAGTAGCTTGAATTCCGCGCTCCGTTTAAAAATAGTCCCTTGCGCATATTGATTCCTACTTAGGAAAACCCTACATATACACAACTGGAACTCACAAAAAGTAGGCCACCCGAGATTTTTCACCTCGTTATGTTCAAAATGCTTCCCGAATAAGCCGAAAACCAAATTCGCGGTTAATCGAATCAAAACGGTGCTATTAAGGAAGGTTCAATTTGGCATCAATATTGGAGTGATACTATACAAAGACCAAACCTAAATGCATAAGTGGACGAGTGGAAAGGAAAGTCGACTTAACGTGCATTTTGCAATAAATATCCAGCCGGAAATTCACGCTTGGAGCGTTCCTGACGCGTCAAAACGCGTGAGCACGCATACCCAGTTGACTTCTGTCCAATATTCGAAACGAATCGAAAGATTTCAAGATCAGATTCCGTACAGCGATTGTTGATAGAGGAATGAGGAATCCAGGCGCATGGGCTCGAGAGATCAACCGCGCACGTCATACAACATTAGTAGTATAAGTTGGCTGTTGAGAGCAAGTATGCGCGGGTGTTTGCGGATCACTGCATCAGAAGTCATGAAGCCATTGATGTTCCCAAGATGTCAACTGTAAGGTTGGGCGCAGCGTTTTGTATTTTCAGCGCGCGACATGGATGAAACTTTAGATCCTCGACGTGGGTTTAAAGAAAATGTTCTCAGAAAAAAAAGAAAAAATCTCTCAGTCGCCGAACTGACGCATCAACTTATGTTGATGGCGCATCGATATCGCGATCCTTGCTTCCTCCCACCAACGCGTTCTAACCCAGGATGCTTTGGATCGGATACGCTGATACTCAAACTCAGCCTGGAAGAGATTTTTCTCTCATCCAAATCCCCTTTTGTATATTCCTATTCTTGGAGGCAAAGCTGTGAAGCAAGCTGTATAAGTCGTACGTGGACACTGGATTTCCATCCTCTCCGGACCCACCACCATTGGCGACATGGATTCCCAACTCACTCTCGTCGACTCTGCCCTACCAATCTGTCTCACATTCTCCAAGGACAGCATGATCAATACCACGCTGTATCGAGATTCTCGACCCGTGTACACGATATCCACCAAGCTCCAGGGAACCGCCACCGAGATTAGGGCCGCAGGCACTGCTGAATTACTGGCACGCATCTGTAGGAACGATATTCTGCCAAACACCGTCGCATTTCCAAGCATCAACGATGGAAAAGAGATGAGACTCAGCAAATGGCTGCGTGGGTGCAAGCTTCCGGACGGCAGGTCAGTGAGATCTTTCTATTTCCGATTTCATAGCGATCCTTAATTAATCTATGTCAGCCACGCGTATGTCATCGAGACGGAGTTGGGGAAATGTTTTCTGAAGAAGCACCGCACCCATCGGCTCGTGGTAGGTGATTTGAAAATCCTTGCTGGCAGGTGTACTTACTGAGGTGTATTATCCATCAGCTATTCACGGAGCATGACCTTGAAACCCCCGTTGCTCACTGGGAGCTCCCGGACGGGAGCTCTCCGCTCTCCTTGATTCTCTACCCTGGGACGGAGAACTTCCACCCGCAGATCATCGCTGCGTTCACCATTCAGGACCTCAAGATGCGGATGGCGGGGCAGGCCAGCACGGCGGCTCTCCGGCGCCCAGGAGTCGTCCCCACTCTTATAAGTGGCCCGGCATAGATGTATATGTTCTTCAGTTACATTTCGGTCCCGAGCTATGTATGTTTCGGTCCGGTTGCAACCGGACCGAAAAAGTTAGAAATACAACGTACGTTGTATTTCTAACTTTAGGATCTTTGGTCTCAATTCAGATATCGGACCGAGTGCGTCCTGGCGGCCCGATGGCAATTATGACTCTTCTAGCAAAGAAGAGCTGGTTTCTTCCTGGACATGGATCACTGCAAGCTGTCATTCATTCTCATTATATGGTCGTTCCCGCGCCAGTCTGAGTCTTCTACTGCTTCCAGCTAGATTCCCCAGAGCGCCTTATCGTGACTTCGACCGTCACAAGTTAACGCTCCCACTCCAAAAAGAAAGAAAAAACGGTTGATCGATATTTCCGGAGGCCGAAGATCGTCAGCCTCGAAAGAGGGGCGCTTCAAAGAGAGGGAGTAAAGTTTAAAAGACATTGATGCTAGTTGATGATGAGTATACTCAGCAAGATAAAAGGTATTCAATCTCTCGACTGGAATTCCGGCCTATTAAAAGTTTGATATTCAAAAAAACAAAAACAAAAAAGGGTAGAGGACACTGCTCGACCAGAATAATAATCATAGGAGTGGATGTACCAGGCCACTACGCACAGGCTTTGCACTGTCATTTTTAAGCTTGGGTTTCCACACCAAGGAGACTTTCGGCGAGAGCCGTTTCTGTAAACAAATATTTGTTTATGATGGGTTTCAAAAGTTATGTGGAACAAACGATCGACAAAAATAATCTGCTCGTGTCGCCAAAATGAGGGACGTGAAAAACATCAAGAGCACCTGCTGCGCGACGCAAGTGAATACATAAATACCCGAGCATAGATCGTTATGTTCTCGGTGCAGTTCGGGTGCTTGATAGCATATTGTACCCCCTTGGGCATGCTGAGAAGAACTGATCAATTGTCGTGAAGATATTGTAGTAATAATTGAAGAGAGGCCGAAATCTGCGATACAGGCCCTGAACAAGGGAGTTACGAAGATGTTCTCCTATGCAAGTGTTTGAGGGGAGAGAAAAAATGACAGTAGGAAACATCAACCACATATCGCGATCGCCTTCAAATCACCATGCACAACATCCTTGTCATGTAGATATCGAAGTCCGAGCATCACATCCAAAATCTGAGGTGAAGGAGCATGTTTAGCACGATTCAGTCAGAAAGAGGCACTTGCCCAAGAAATCAGATGATCGATGCTATATGATTCTTTGAACTCCATCAAGAATGAATAGAGGTTCCCATTTTCCATCCACGGAGACACTAGGCAAGCCTGTTCTGGAGATGGTACAAACCAAAAAATGGAGAGAGGTGGGTGAGAGAGTTGGCACCGAATGAGTGCTTCTCGGCCAACTCTCACCGCAAATGTCAGCGCAAAATTACAAGTTGTGTTTGTTACTTTCGGCACCTGGTCGATGTTTCATTTTCCGAACACCCTCATCATTTCAATAGCGAGGTCTTGACTGAGATGTGATCCTTTATAAATGTCACTGAATGACCCACCTGCCAAGTGTTCCCCTAGCTCAAGCCCCGTAAGCATACAGCATTGAGGGTGGAGCCCCGAGTTGCTTGAGAGCTTTATTAGAGCCTTAAAAAGCCTGCGCTTATCCATTGTCACGAGATTTGAGTCATAATCTAATAACTGGCGATTTTAGATTAACAGCTCATCTGATCATGTTCATCGCCTTGCTTCAATTACAGAGATGAGTCTTCTGAAGGTTGCATGAAGAAGCAGATTTGAACCTCCTGAACACAGTCGATCTAGAGGATATTTGCTCCTTTTTTGTTGCCCCCTTGACAATAGGCTCTTAAGTTGAGATTACATCCCAAGTGTCTGATTGAATAAATATGATCATTTATTACAAACCAAAGCCTGTAGCAAGTCAGTAGCCATAAATAACAACATGGAAAATTGCCAACAGAAACATACAATTCCCAGAAGCCTCAGACCTCAATCAAATCAAACTCTTTCTCATCACCAATGTCCACCTTGTCCAGGTCTTCAATGTCAGACAGATCCTTGTCCAGTTCTTCCACAGTCCCAGCTGGTACATGGAGCTCTGCAAGATGAGCCAAGTTGTTTCTGTGTCGCTCCAGCACATTTTCGTTGATATTGGCAACCCTTTCATTAATATGCTGAACTCGTTTGGCCTGTGAGGAACGTTCAAACAGGGGTCTTGCTGCATCCCAGAACTCCACTGCCTTGAGCAGGTTGCCATACACCATAGAAATGTCTCCGAGTCGAAGCATGCATTCAGCTCTGCTGCGATGGACATCCATCTGGATAAATCCCTCTAGAGCAACTGTAAACAAATTGGTGCTGTATGCTCGTCATTCTGGTAGAGGAAGATATCTCCTAAGGATTGGAGTGCCTTGAAGATTCCAAGCTTCTGTTTTCTTTGAAGAGAATTCACAAGATAAATGGCTGTCCAGCTGGACATCCCATCCACATCACCCCAGCAACTGGCATCACCAAGTCGTTCCAGACAGTAAGTTTTGATTTGAGAGGATGGCAAGCTCAATTTGAGGCACCTTTTAAATATAGTCTGTGCTGCCAATGAATTTCCCTCCCTCAGGTGGAGATCTGCGAGAATAGCATTACACATTGTCACTCCGTCGATATCACCCAAAGTGTCTAACATTTTTCTGGCTCTGTCACAATTCCTCTGCACGTTATTTTTTGGAGCACCAATCAACACACCAATTTCAGCAACATTAAGTAAAGCAAAAGCATAGTTGTAGGTATCCTGTATGGTGATTCCTTCAAGAATCCTAGTGTGGATACTGCAAGCATCAACATATTCTGATTTGAGCCAGTGGATTTCTGCCTGAGTGTTCATGATGGCACGGTCTAAGTTTCCATTAGACAAGGCACAAAGTCCTAAGAGGTCTCTTGCCCTAATGCAGAGAGACATGGCTTTTATGTAGTTCCCCAATGAATAGGAGCAACTAGCCTCAATATCGAGTGCCAGTGCTTCACTGTATAAATCTGCAGAAATTATGGCCAGTCTCTGTGCCTCAATTGCATGCACCTGAGCTGCAGAGTAATCACCAAGATCCCATACAACCCATGCAAGGGTGTACAATCCTTGGGAATGTCTTTTGGTGTTCCCAGTTGAAGATGCTAAAGATATAGCAGCTCCACAAAATTTTGTGGCAGAGGATGCATTGCCCTTTGCCTCATAAAAGTTTGCCAACACATTATAGAGTCTGCCTGTGTGAACTCAGATTAGTCTCAACAAACCAGCAATCATCAGAGAGCATACATTTAAGATCTGGGTCATCAAACTTTTTGGAGTGTTCCAGGGCATTGGAAACCAGTGGATCTGGATTGGAAATGGAATGAAGAGTCCATGAGTTAAGGTGCTCAATAATGAGGTATACCTCGAGACGATGGTTACGAGGGTGTGGGAGGACATTGTGAATATGTTGAATCAAAGAAATAGCTCCCTGCCCCATGATTCTGCTGAATCTATTCAGAGTGCATACACAGTAAATGCTATTCACTAGGTCTGGATGACCCTGTTGCAACCCATTCTGAAGGACATTTTGTATGTTTGAGTAGTTTGATGATAGTCGAACAACAGTGCTTGAACCTGATTGAGTTCCATGGTATTCCACATATAATTCAAGTAATTCCTGGAAATGTTTGAGAAGAGGTTGAATGAGGTGATCCCCAGGTGGCTGTATTTTCTGCATATACTCTCTGATAGGTACCAATGCTTTCAGCTGCTTGTGTTCATCACTGTAGGCCAAGCTGGTACGAATCAATGCTGCTTTGCAACCCAGGATATTATCAATTGGGAGCTTGCTCTGCACAAGCTCCACATCTGAAAGGCCATCAGGAAGCATTGACAGGAGGCTCAGGAGAAGTTTTGAATGGGGATTCAGTCTAGAACTTAACAAGGACAGTGAAATCGACAAGTCCAAGTTGGATGTTCTGTCATATCCTTCTGAAATCGAGGATGTTTTCTCCTCCTCCCAGCGGGATAATACATGGGAGCAGCCTTCAGAGTCAACCAAATGAGCTATGAGACTGATTGCGAGAGGCATATTGTCTGTCAGGGAGAGGACCTTGTCAACCTCTTTTGGATCATGTATGTTGTCTGCAATATCTATAAATGTTTGTCGTGCTGCAGCTTGTTGCAAGGGCTTCAACAGTGGCAGAAATGGGTGAGTCCATGCCACTTTAGCTGGTCTTTCTGCTCCTTGCATTGTAATCTGAACAGTATAAGTTGAAAGCATTGGCAAAAAATCTTTGAAGACCTACCAACAATGCAAGATGATCCACCCCGGTGAGCAGCGATAGAAATTCCTCTATTTTGCCCCGAGACTCAGCTGGCTCCCACAATGTCTCAAGATTATCCAGAATCAGGAGACTGTCTGAGCTGTTGGAGAAGTATTGGATGACTTGTTGTGTAAGATCATTTCCTGGCTTCAGCCCAACATGGGCTCCTATGAGAGCAGCAAGTTCCACTTGGGTTGCTGCAGAATCACAAGCAACAAAGAACCGATACTGATTATATTTCTCAGTAATATCTGTGTGATGGATGACAGCTCTTGCAAGACTGGTCTTTCCCATTCCACCTGCACCCAAAATGGCAATCCTGGGTGTTCCTTCACTGAAAAGTCGCAGAATGCTTGATATCTCTGAGTCTCGTCCATGGAATATCTTGGGCCATGATGGCAGCATGGAGATTGAGTTGGAGCTTGAATATATATGTCAGATACGAAAGATATAACAGAAATATGACTGGAAACTAGCCTGGCATGAGATCCTGAATAAAGCCTGCTGATCTGTGCAACATTTATTAGGTGATTCTCTCAGAGAGGACTGGAATTCCCATACAGAGGATGCTCCATCTGAGCTGGTTGTGTCTGACAGAGCTTCAATCATTTCAAGCGCTTCTTTGTTTCGTTTTTCTGCATCCTCTTGCATCTGTATAATGTCCTTCATATGATTGGCCATTGGAACCTACATATCAAATGCTTCAACAAGTTGTTGAATCACCAAACAGATGACACACCTGAAAAATCTCAAATCCTTGTTGCAACTCTGCCCTGCAATCCTTGAGCAGTGTGCTCATCTCGCCTTGATGGAAAAAATTCTTGATCTTGTTGCCATTCTGTTGAGCTTCAACAAATGTGTGGATTTTGTAAAGGGTCCTGATAGCAGTGGTCAGTATCAAGGAGAGGTTTTTTTTTTTCAAAGTCCAGCAACATACTCGGTGAATTTTCCAATATTCTTCAGTACACTTGGTGGCAATTCTCCACCTGTATCTGAGGTGATGTGAACCATCAGAATTGTATTCAGCAATTCATAAGTTTGCTCCAATAATTGGGTACATTCATTCTTATTTTGTTTAACTGCCTGTCATAGCTAACTGAGATTTATGGTTGTGGCAGACTCAATGGTAATTTACCTCGATATTTTTCAAGAGAGACTGAGTTGTATTGGAAATGGCCTCCAAGAAGGGGCTCTTCAGACTACCAACAAGGATTTCCAGAGTATTTGCAGTAATAGTCAAACATGTTTTAATGTTGTTGAGTCGAATTTGAGTGACAGTGGGTTGTGGGGGCATTTTTGTGGTGGATCATGGGACTTGAGAGATGTCATGATTTATTCTGTGTGCCCATGCGAATTTTCACTTTCATTGGCTATTGTTCATCTCCTGCAGAAGATGTCATGCTCCTGTCTGTTGTAGAACTTGACCACATCAAATGATACTCCTGAATGAGCAGCTGTATTGAGAGATCGGGGAAAAAATTCCTAGGCATCATCAGAGAAGCTTGTTCCTTGATAGTGGGCTCAGCTATATATGCCATGATACCATGATATTCCCATGTACTGCTCGATGGTCTAAGCAGGGCACAGATCAGTGTTGTCGGGTCAGTGACCTGAATTGACTAGTCATTTTTGCGAGTCACTGACTAGTCAGTGACTAGTCGTTAGGTCGGGCAACCGACCTGACCTTTCAACCAGCTGTTGCCAGCGCGTTGCTAGGGAGCTGGGGACTCCCACGTCTCGGCTAGCTCGGCTGGCTGTGCGTGGCTTTTTCCCATCGTTTACAGTTGACAGGTCGAAAGTCAGGTCGCTTCGGTGACCCGACTGACCTGCCTATAGCGACTTGCAGACTAGTCACTGACTAGTCAGTGACTTGCACAACACTGGCACAGATGCACAATGTCAATGGACAGAGCATTTGCAGCTCATAGCAGTACCGAGGGCACAGCCAAGAACTTTCCCATTTGGGATGTTTCCAGATCAGAAGTCCAGGACAAAATTTAAAGGAAGAGTATTATTATTTATTATTGGTACTTTGGCGCCGGAGTCTTGGGACGTACATAAATCAACTGATGATAAATGGACCGGAAGCCTCATCTGGTTGCATGACAGATGGCATTGAAATTTCTTTTCTATTCCGGGTATGTACATATTCGTAATTAATTTATGCATAGGGCTTACAAATTCGGCTCCCCACTGATGTGGAACACGCCTTTTCTCGCGGTGGACTCGCAGTGACAAAAATGTGACTTTCTCTGTCTGATGAACCAACCCGCACTGCAACCATCATTCTGAATCCATTGACTGGCACTTGCACAGGGGCATCATTTACCTGCAACAATACCTGGAAATGGCTCAGTTGGCATCAGGTCTCTGGCGTGATCAAGTGTCCAGGTCTTAAAACAGCCAGACACGTTGAAAAAAAATCAAGCTTGACTTGAAAAGCAATTCAAATATATATTCAACCATTAATACAACATCTAGTGAGCCTACATGCCCGCCGCAACACAATCCAATCAAAATAGTATCCCCAACTCGATATGTTGCATTGGCAAATCCTACAACTTCAATAGAAATGTTGGCAGAAGGGCTGGGCCCGAGTGAATTGTGAGCCGGAGCCCCGAAAGTTGATAGAAAGACATTACCATCGAACTCGATGCGCAAAATGCTGAAGACGTACCAGGAACGTGTCCTTGAAGCATCTGTTGGCTCGGAATGCTCTAATGAAATAGTACGTATGATCCATCCGAAACTTCGGAGATCCAAACGAGGCAACAGACGGAGCTGAATGAGAAATATAGCGTGATGCCGAAGCGTGAAGGTTCGTGAGGTTGGGCAGGGGTGGCGAGAATTAAAAAAAACGCTAAAAACCTGCCACGGCATAAGGTGTTGCTCACGGGACACCGGAAATCCCGTGTGCAGAATACGAGTCTGGAGCAGGGGCTTACATCAAAGGTGCGGCGGACGCAACGGGTCATATCGTGGGAATGCTCGGAAGGTGCGGCTATCTGTTATTAATTTCTCAGCGCAGGCATTCCATTCCTGAAGTCAGCAGCATAGCAACGGTGTACATTGAGGCTCGATGAGAATACTTGAGATAGTCGCGGCCACCTGGAGAAGCACAACAGAGTGTGCAGGACTTCACCCATCGAGAGGTAACGATAGAGCTGGGTACTTGGAAATCGCGCCCTGAGTGTTGGTTTGAGACTGCTTCTAAATAACACAACGGTTAGGACGTACCTGAATCGTGTCGCGGCGCCGATGAAGAGGTGGTATAACTAATGAATTGAATGGGTCTGGCACCAGGAATTATTCAGCTGTTCAATGAAGTGTGTGTACATTCATACTGTTCGTGTTTTGCGCCAACCTGTTTCGAAAATTGTCAGCGAGATTGAATGGATGTCTCGGAATGTGGGACGCGCGATACCAGTGCTTCAATGCAGAAATGGGAAGATTCAAGAATGGAGGCAATGAATGCGACGAAAGAAGAAGGGGACAGCTCTCAGTAGCGGATAGAAATCAAGACACGGCCCCAGGCGATCTTGAAAGGCTGAATGAGTCTTTCAGCTGGGTTGAGGCAATCTCTTGATTTCAAAACTTGAGAGATCTTGAGCCTGCCGGTATTGCCTGGCAAGGACTTGATCGTCTAGTCGGGCCGACTTGAACGTTTGAGGATTCTCCGGAGCATTCTGAGATCTTGCAATACAAAGAGCGGTCCTTGTGCGCTGATCTTGCGAAATCTTCAGCCTCTCAAGTTTTGAGACAGGCCTTCATTGTGATTTTGAGCCTTGACGAGCGGGGAAGAGCATGGGCCCTAGATTCGACAGTTGCGAACTTGCGAGGTCCTGCCGAGGCGCTTGACTGACGGATATTGAGGGGCAGAGAAATGCTTGGGGGCGATTGCAAGATGGTGGGGGAAGGAGGAAAGGTGATTGGTTGGACACCTCCCATTTTTTAGTGGGCTTTGAGCGCGCAACATGCAGAGCGGCACGTAAGAAGCGGAACCGGGAGTCCACACTGGATTACTATTATTGATTTCCGCGCAGAAGGTCCGAATAAGCTTGACACGGACAGAGAAGCGCCAATCAGCACCGCGCTTGGATCCCTCGGAACTCGGCATGCGCCAATTGCCACGTTTCTTCTTCCCACTCATTAATTGCTGAACTCCTCAGCCTTTACCATAGAACATTACTCCAATCGATTGAGCTCGTTAGCCAACGCTGAACAGTACTGTATCTTCTGGATTCAAGCACTGAGCGCTCAGAGATTGATGCCGGGAGCGAATCAGTCAAGGTCAGAGCTCGACTTTCCCGGTTCCGTGTGCCGACACTGCAGAGCAAACATAAAATCACCAAGTGATGTGCAACCCAACTTATTAAATTTCCTGCTTTTAAACAAAGTCAGCGCAAAAAACTGAGTGATTGAAATTAATTGAAGCTGATAATAGGCGCAAAAATTCAGGGGTCCTTCAAAATGTTGATATCAGAGTCTAACTAAAGTTCAAGACAATTAAATGTTGAGGGTGCGGAGGCATGTGTACCAATTTCCTACAGGCCAGATTGTGCACAGAGTCGAAATAGCGTGCTAAGCCACCGAACTAGTCGCGCGAGCGGACCGGGGACATCAGAAGCGCTCTTGGACCATACAGGAACAGACGAGTTGTAACAAGTGTCTGTCTCAGTGTAATGCTTCGAGTCCTTTCGGAGTGAAGCACACAAATGGTCAAGAACTCAGAAGATGGGAACAAAGAGAACGGGGGTAAGTGCTCCTTGTTCAAGAGGAAGTATTCTACTGTAGGCTATTTCTACGTGTGTTTAAATAGACTACGAGTAACTACGGAATGAATCAGAACGACTCATAACTGAACTACGGAATCACAACGGACTGCGGAATATAACTACGGCGTAAGTAGACGGCTGCGAGAGGACGACTGCGACGGCCCGAGTGCCGGAACCTTACACTCAGCTTGGCCAAAGGAATAATGCTACACCGTCAATCCGACTCAAGCAATCAGAAATCTCTTATCTATTTAGAGTCACCCAGAAGAGCGATCTTCTTCATCGCGATGTATCGGAAGTGCTCGACATTTCTTCCTTTAAGCCTTACTGGACGCGTCGAGGCCCGTGACCGCGCTGTGTGCATTTTTCAACATCAGCCTGTCACACAGTGAGCGATTCGTGACACATGTCCGCATCTGAATATTCTGCAACTTCAACCTCGACCCGGTGCCCGCTGCGTCGCCACCATCGCTGGACCCTGCCTTCGACAATGTAGAAAGTGTTACCCAGAGCCGAGCCGGACTGAGCTTCTGCGCCGCAAACGTAATAGATCAAAATAGTAATCTAGTGTTCCCTCCGGAACCGGCCAGAGCCAAATTGTGACATAAACGTGGGAAACACACTAACCGAATTAGGTAGACTCAGGGCCAAGGCTGAAGGAAGCTTGCGGTCGAGAAAGACATAGCAAATCGAGGTGATGGAAAAAATATGCACATACTGATGTGAGCCATCTGCTTAATACGCGAGGTATTACGCGGGTTTTATCTTGAATTGACTCGGCACATTGAAAGGGCGAATAGGGAGGAAAGAGGCATGAAGAGAGAAGGGGAGCGAAGGAAATAAGCACAATCGTACGGTTCACCCATTTTGAATGGGTCTTGAGCGCACGAAAGGAAGTACCGTGGGTACACCCGACCCAACGGCACGGAGCTAGCCGGAGCCAACTGATAGTTGAGCTGGCAAATCGAGAGAGGAGACAAGGCGGGGAACGTGTTTGAGAAAGAACATCCGAATTCAGGCTCGGTACTGGTGCTAGTGAGGGAAATTATTAAAATAAAATAAAAAGAAACTAAAATATTACACAATCTTTCGGGGATCTCGGGTATCTATTTCAGGGTATTTCGGAAGCTTCTGCGCATCAGAGCTCTTTGCCAAACAACACCACCTCTGATCTCGATACTGAAATAAAGCGCGAAAGATACCACACATGGATCTGAAAACTTCGAAAAAAAGGCTGACTACCCTTTAAATGTCTGAAGATCTCCCCCAAATATTCCCAGATTTTTCTCCGCGCTGCGCGCAGCATATAAGATACCTTCGATACTGAGCGGACTCTTAATTCCACCCAAATAGGGAAGTGTTCCAAAACTCGGCCAGTTTGAAGCCATTTTTTGTGCAAAATGCTTGAACTCAAGTGCCTACAGCTACTCCTCATCAGTAGGGATTCATCTGATGAGCTCTTCTGTCTTTAATTCACAGTTATTTGCTTTTTCCACGTTGGTTCTACGATAGCTACAATCTATGTGGCTAAAACCATGAGATTTGTGAATCTTCAGTGTTTAATATGTGGCCAGCCTTTCTCTGGGCTTCAGTCATGCCATTCTTGACAGAATTAGAGGCAAAATGAAGGACAAAATATTTCACTTGAACAAAACTCCTTTAACAGGCTGTTCAACACAGAACTGGTTCATTCTAATACTCCGAGAGCTAGCAATAAACTCCAAAAAGGATATGGGGTTTTTAAGTACAAAATTTCCGTTTTATGAAGGGAGCAGGGTACCAAAAACGGGAGAAATAGTGTTCTGTCACTGCTGAGGCTCGAACTCGTGCGCATCATTTCATGATGACAAAGATTTGAAACTCCGCTCAGTATCAATATCAGTATCGCTCACTAGCATCACCTTGCTTTAGCTAGGTCTCCCTACCTGACAATTAATTTCTCCGAAACCTGCAAGGAACAAACAGATACAAACAATAGCATATCTCTGATCCTCGAAACTCGAAACCTGCAGGGAACAAATAGAACCAAACATGCGTAGCACTGAACAAAGAAGTGTTTAAAAATTAAGACCTTTGAATTTTGTTCGGACATTTCCGACCGCTCTCGAGGCTCTGCTTTTTAACACTGACTGGTCAACGATGGCACAGCTTGGGCACAGCACCGGGGCGCGGAGCGCCCCCGGTGCACTCTTGTAAAGCAAGGTCCGAGACGGCAGTAGCCGGCCCCTAGTGAGTATCGAGCCCGAATTCACGTCAATCAGATTGGCAAACAGGTGCATCGTGATACGAGGCATCTGCTTAATACTGTTGCATTTCGTTCAATTCGTAAGGCGGTCTGGGGTGTGACATCGCAAATGACCTGGACCTTTCGTATGCGGTCCCCATTTGGCAATTTGATCCGTCGGTATCCCTCGGCTACGCTCGGCTAAGCTCGGCTAAGCCAAAAATGCCTCTGTGACGCAGTGACTTACGAAAAAATTCGTAGATTTTTGGGCGTGTGACAGGTGACCCTACTAATTGAACGAAATGCAACAGTATACGAGGTATTTGAGTTCGGTTTTCTTTTCTTACAGTAAGTTTTCTGACAAGTATTTCTTTTTGAAGTATGTAAAAGGCTCCAAGACTCTTGCATTTTGGGTTGTTCCTTTGATATGTTCATTTTGCGAAATCATGCCCGGGGCTCCTCGGACCGCCTGGCATGCAAGGTGATTGCCGAGTTCAAATTTATAGAAAGCGTCTGTGAAAGTAACACACACTGGGCCGCTTTACGTCCCGATGCGATGGAAGTCAACCACCTGATAGTAGGACGAAAGAGGCTAGATGATGCTGACATTAATCGGCTTTCTCACAGAATCTCACTGGGGAGGTTGAATTGTAGTATAGACATCAAAATTTTCAAGGACGTCTGGATACGAAAATAGAAGGGAAATTTAATTTTGAGCTAACCAAAGACTTTGTCTGAAATCATCTTATCTTGAAACGCAGTTCGAGTGGCTGCAGATATCGGTATCTTTTTTCGGATTTAGCAGCGGGTGTAGCAGAAAATGAAGTGTTACGTTTGTGGGAATCCAGAGGCTCACAAAACCGAGAAGCAGCATCACATAGCCCACATCTATTCCGCTCCGTAGCCCCCACCTCAATGCTCACTCAGGCTATGACCACTCAAACCCGTCTCAGTGTCATCACAAAATGCTTGATGATAACCAATGACACGCTGGAAGTGCTCTCTCATAGTCTGGGAGCACCATTCCTGGGAGCTATTTCAAACACGACACGCTCTCTCTTGAAGTATGCCGAGGTAATAATTTCTAGGAATGTCCCTGTTGAGTCAATCTTACTCACATGCACTCAGAATGTCAAACAGAATAAGACTGACTGCACCCAACTTGTGGAGGATACTCTTCAGTTGCTAAATGCTATCATTGTTGTCCATATTGAGTCAGATACTGCAGGGAAATTGTCTCCCAGTCTCTTGAAGGAAATCGGGAAATTCACTGAGTATGTTTTCCAGGAAGATTTTGGTTGAAAACTGAGTCCTAGGATACAGGACACTCAACAAAGTCCATACTTACGTTGAGGCACAACAGAGTGCAGGCAAAATCCACAGATTCTTTCGTTATGGTGAAATGAACACGCTTCTCAAGGACTGCAAGACGGGGTTAAAACAGGGACTAGATGTTTTTCATGTCAGATTTCTACTTAATAATCTGACAACAATTTTCATCGAAAATTCAGATCAAAGCTGCTGAGTTTACAAGAAATATCCAGGAGATGCAACAACTTGCAGAGGAAAGACACCAGGAGGTACTCAATATGAGTGAAGCTCTCTCAGACACAACAACTTCAGATGGGCAATCCTCCGTAGGGAAAATCTACTGTTTTTGAGAGGCAGTACTGACTCTTTTGCATAGATAAGCGGAGTCTATTCTGGATTCTACAACAGGTGCATTTTTTCTGGGGCCGACAAATTGATATACTTATTTTGATTATTTCTCCAGCTCTACCTCAATCTCTCTGCTACCATCCGAGCCCAAAATCTTCCATGGCCGAGACTCAGAACTTACCCATGTCCTCTCACTCTTCAGTAAAGGAACACCCAGGATAGCAATTTTGGGTGGAGGGGGGATGGGCAAGAGCAGTGTGGCAAAAGTTGTTCTACATCACACAGATATCATCACCAAATATGAGCAACATCGTTTTTTTGTTGCCTGTGACTCTGCACCAACCATCGTTGACCTTGCTGCTCTCATTGGAGCCCATCTTGACCTCAAGCCAGGCAAAGATCTCAGGCGACAAGTTGTCCAGCATTTTTTCACCATCCCACCTAGTCTGTTGATTCTTGATAACCTGGAGCCACTGTGGGAACTTACAGAGTCCCGGAAGGATCTTGAAGAATTTTTATGCCTGCTCACAGATATAGATCACCTTGCATTGATAGTGGGTGCCAAATTTCTTTTTAGTTATATTCTAACTTAGAATTCAAGATCACAATGCGAGGAGCAGAGAGACCTTCAAAAGTGCTCTGGACTCGGCCATTCTTGCTGCCACTGCAGCCCTTAGCTCCAGATGCTGCTCGGCAAACCTTTGTTGATATTGCAGACACTGTGCACAACCCAGAAGAGGTTGATGAAGTCCTGTCACTGGCAGACAATGTGCCACTCGTAATCAATCTCCTTGCTCATCTGGTTGACTCTGAAGGCTGTCCAGATGTATTGTCTCGCTGGCAAGCAGAGAAAACATCTCTGGTGTCAGTAGGATATGACAAGAGGGACAACTTGGATATCTCAATCTCACTGTCTCTATCTAGTCCCAGAATCCAATCTGTCCCGGATGCCAACAAAGTCTTGAGCCTCTTGTCTATGTTACCTGATGGACTCTCAGATGTGGAGCTACTGCAAAGCAAACTTCCAGTCAACGACATCCTTGGCTGCAAAACAGCATTGCTCCGCACCACTCTAGCTTACCATGATGAACACAAACGACTCAAAGCCTTGGTGCCCATCAGAGAATACATGCAGAAGAATAGCCCACCACCGGAACACATCATCAAACCTCTTTTCAACCATTTTCAGGATCTTCTTGAGCTTTATCACGTCTATCAAGGGACTCAATCAAGTTCGGGGCTAGTTACTCGAATTTTGTCAAATTATTCAAATATTCAGAGGGTTCTTCGACATTCACTTCGACTTGGACATGCAGATCTAAAGAGTGGTATTTACTGCACATGTCACCTGAATTCGTTCAGTCGGCGCACTGGTCGGGGAAATGTTTCACTGATGAACGAGATTCGGGCACTCTTCCCAGGACCTTGCGACCACCACCTAGAGGCTTATGTTTTCACCGAGTTAGTCGCCGGATGGAGGCACAATCCTGTTCCCTACCTGGACATTGTAATGGAGCAAGCAATAGAACACTTCAAGCACATAGATGATGCAGATCTTGAATGTGTGTTGTGTAATAATACATATTCTGAAGCTCACATAGAATTTGCAGGTCAATTTTACAAAAGTCTGGTACACTATGAAATGGAACACGAAAATGACCTTCTCAGAGCCATTCAGCATTGCCAGACTAGCCTTTCTTTAGCAATTTCAACCAGGAATACAAGGAGAGAGTTTGAGGCACTGTACACCTTAGCATGGATCAAACAGCTGCTTGGTGATTATACTGAAGCCAAAAAACACGCATCTGACTGCCAAAAACTGGCTCAGATCTCAGGACATATATTTGGGGAGTCACTGGGGTTGCACATTGAAGCTGTATGTTGGAGCAACCTCAGTAACTACCACCACAGTATATCTCTGTGCAACAGAGCGAGAGATCTTTTGGCGCTTATTGGCATGTCTGGTGGTCAACTAGACCATGCTATCATGAACTCCCAGGCAGAACTTCACAGAAACAAATCAGAATATCTCGAGGCTCGCAATATTCACACTCAGATTCTTAAAGAAGCTTTGAGCAAACAAGATCAATATATGAGGGGTGCTGCTTTAGTCAATATCGCTGAGGTCAATGTGTCCATTGGTACAGCCAAAAATGATGTGCAGAGGGATATTGATGCAGCAAACTCCATTTTCAACACAGTGGGAGAGGGCAGGCTAAGGCAATACTGTGTTGTTGCACAAGCATACCTGAATTTGAGGGAGAATGATCAGCTGACTACGAAAGTGCTTTTATGCGAAGCCCTCACATGCACTTGGGGAAAAGACAATGATATTGTTTCCCTCTGTCTTGAGAAGCTTGGAGACCCGGGCTGCTGGAGTGCTTCACATCCCTCCGAGTCATCGGCCTGGACAACAGTGTTCTTGGCACATTCAGTCAAGTCAAAACAGAGAATAGGAATCCATAAAGCCGTGCAATTTCTAGGCGACATCTTCCTATCTCTGGGCGATGAGAAGACAGCAATCAGTCTTTTCACAGCTGCCTTGGAGGGGTTCACAACCATGGATGTTCATCGCAGCAGAGCCGAATGTATGCTCCGGCTTGGTGACTTTTCCAAGAGAAGCAATGATTTGCGGAAGGCTATACAGCTGTGGGAAGCAGCGAGACCCCTATTTGAGCGGTCGTCACAAGTGAAACAGGTTGCATGCATTGACGACAGGCTGGCCACTCTTGATGGACACATATTGGCATGACACAGAAGCCATTCCAGTTGTCTTTGCTGCAGTCAAGGTAGTTATTCTCCACAGGCAAGGATGCATCTGAAGTTGAGGATATTGAAGAGCCAGTTTCCAACACCAAACTCATTCCAATCTCGGTTTTTCCTCCGATAATGTGCTATGTCTGTGTCTATGTTTCAATTTCTTCCACTTCCTTCGCTCCATGTCTATCAGTAGTTTGGTTGGAATTAATCACGTCAACCATGTTTACACGTCTTCCTTCTGTCCCTCTGTCGCTGATGATCTCTGATCAGAGCAAAGGAGTGCACTTGCCATGAGGATTGAGCCCAGTTTCCTCCTATTTGTGTGAAAAAGCAAGGCATACTTGAAGAGGTAACATGTCGGCCACATATCGTACCAACCTACATTTTATCGGCTCTCATTGGAGTGTTGCGGAACATCTGAAGATTGGAACATTACGAGTAATCATGTTTACATAATTCTTGTTCTTGATCATTCGGAGCGAGGTTTTCAAAGTCTCGCATTATACTTGTCTAATCTAAATTGTGTAATGCTAGCATTATTCGGGTGAAGTGATTTTGACGCTGCCCTGACGTTGCCTTTGATTCTCATTTATGCCCACTGTAATATGGCTGTTCTTCGACCCGAGCTCTCACTATGTAATTACAGCTCTTTGCGGTACAACAGGCGCGGCCCGTTTTTTTCTGTTTTGGCAAGTTTTCACGAGAACAGCTGCCCTGAGCTCAATTCTCAACCGTTTTGCCTCAAAATAAGCTCATTCGATTCGCATTGAGATTTCACAGCGAATGGAATACCGGTCTTTTTGATCCTTTTATGTAATAGAATTTCTTCCGGAAAAACTTGGTTTTGAGTAGGACACCTGTAGCACTCGGAATACTGCCCCAATTGGCCTAGTTTTTGGATATGTTGTACATCTGATGTGGTCCCAGGCAATGGCGTGAATAGCGGAGCATGTCACCCAAAATAAGTTGCGGAATGGTTTATAAGAATTATGTGAACGTACTTGGATGCACCAGACATCCTACCAACATCCACGGGTCCTGGAAAAATTTCAACTGTGCGGACCACAGAAAACTGGCCTTTTGAGACAGACCACAGCAATGGGAAAGGACAGAGGGCTGCATAAAATTAACATACCTCTCAGGCTCAATATCCCTGTATCATGATTGCCTATCTCAAGTTTCAGAGTGGCCATGGCAATCCTCTGTTCGTTAGCGGCATGGCCATGTTGCACCCTCGATGTCAGAATTCACCCCTTCTTGACACCAGTACAGATAAGGGTGGAAGGAATGTATGAATTTTTGTGGCACAGATTGAAGCCCCGAATGAGACGAGCAGAATGAGCCCCCAAACTCGTCGATCGGCCCAGAACTCGTGGAGAAAGAGAGCAAACGGGTCTGTGGCGTTAAGAAACTGATCGCATCACCCTCCGGCACGACATCAAATACCACGCAGCATTTGATCCGACCATCAGTTAATCTCCAAATTGGGTATGGACCACCGTTAGGGGTCGCATTCCGTCCTGCAAGGCCCAACTTTGCACATCCTGGACCAGACAAGCTTATAAATGCCAAGTGGCCAAGTAGGGGGTCTCAAATAGTAACTGGAACACATCTTGGCGTCCTAATCCGAAAAAAAAGAATGATATTTCCCGAAGCCGAAGATTGTCAGCCTCAATGGAAGGAAGCTTTCAAGGAGCAGGAGCTAGAGTCTAAAAAATATTGATGCCAGTTCATGATATGTGTACTCATGATCAACAAGATCAAAGGTATTCAATCCCTCGACAAGAATTCCGGCATGTCCAAAGTTGGATACCAAAAAAAAAAACAAAAACGGTAAGAGACACTGCGTGACCAGGATAATATCATATGAGTGGATGTACCAGGCCACTACGCACGGGCTTTGCACCGTCGCTTTAAGCTTGGGTTTACATGCCAACGAGGCATTCGCTGAGAGCCGTTTCTGTAAAAAAGAATTTGTTTGTGATGGGTTTCAAAGTTATTTGGAACAAACCATCGACAAAAATAATCTGCTCAAGTTCGAGAACTGAGGGTAGCGTTGGCTGTCCCAGGAAAGAGCGACGAAATCTGGAGGTGAATGTATCGTCCCAGTCTGCGCTGGCCTGGACTGTCTTTGCTTGAATAACAGGTCCCATGAGTTGGTCAACAGTTTGGATAGCCATCGGGTGTTTTTCCGGCAATTCTTACAACATGCGAGGTACGATGTTGTAGCATCTGTCTATGAGATACTAGGCAAATTTTCCCAACAGTCTTAGAGGAGGATCCAAAGACCATCAAATCGTGGTGTTCCGGAACACGGTGAGGGCCGTGAAGGTCTAAGACCGTCAAACACCGCCTTAATTACCGCACCGTCAGTTCGCAATTCCAGAAATATATGTTTTCCTGCCAGCAACTGTCCCCAAAATATCAACGATCACAAGGACGGAGTTGAAAAACTTCAAGAGCACCTGATGCACGATGCAGGCGAATGCATAAATCTCCGAGTGTAGAGCATTATGTCCTCCTCGGTGCAGTTCGGGTGCTTGATAGTGTATTGTACCCTCTTATGCACGCCGAGAAGAACTGATCAATTGTCGTGAAGATATTGTAGTAATAATATAAGAGAGGCCGAAATCGGCGATACAGGCCCTGAATGAGGGAGTTACGAAGATGTTCTCCTATGCAAATATTTGAGGGGAGAGAAAAAAAGACCGTAGAAAATATTACAGCCGATGTCAGTACCGAAGGCGCGAATCAGAAAATTACCGTTTTGGGCATTTTCTGATGTTCGCGACCGATTTGCCTATATCTCGGTGGGTTCTGCACGTATTGTCTTGGAAATTAGCTAGATAATTCGGGCTAATTCAGCCGCTATTAGTGATAGAGAGAAAGTTGCAAAAATATCCTATACTCAGTGAAATGGGTCTTGGGGTCATTTTGGGAGTCAATTCAGCCTACCAGCATCTAGGCATGTTGAAATGACCTAGACTTTTGGGAGGGAGGATTTCTATGTGTTATAAATGTTGTGATAGAGTCACATTTGCCGAGAGCTTGGGGATATATTCAAATACTACTATATTTTCTGATTTCAGGGTATTGGATGTCATTACAAGCACAATAAACTAATATCTTGAAGATTCTGAATCTATCACCCCCTTTATAATGCATAGAAATCCTCCCTCCCAAAAATCTAGGTCATTTCAACATGCCTAGATGCTGGTAGGCTGAATTGACTCCCAAAATGACCCCAAGACCCATTTCACTGAGTATATGATATTTTTGCAACTTTCTCTCTATCACTAATAGCAGCTGAATTAGCCCGAATTATCTAGCTAATTTCCAAGGCAATATGTGCAGAACCCACCGAGTTATAGGCAAATCGGTCGCGAACATCAGAAAATGCCCAAAATGGTAATTTTCTGATTCGCGCCTTCGGTACTGACATCGGCTGTAACCATATACTGCCTTCAAATCACCATGCACAACATTCTTGTCATGTAGATATCGAAGTCCGAGCACTACATCCAAAATCTGATGTGAAGGGTCATTGTTAGCACGATTAGTGATGTTCTGGCTTTGGCTTGGCCTGAAAGCCATGGCTTTGGCTTTCAAAAATCCAAAGGCCAGCCAAACTAGGCCGGCCTGTACAGGGCCAAACAAGGTCACAAGCCCCACTAACGCACAGGGTCACAAGGATGCAAACCATGTCCGAAATTTCACAAGCTCAAAAACTAGGTCTAAAAATAAATTAGTCTGGGACCCACCGACCGCTTTTAGGCGCCGTTGTGGGTTCCCACCCATGTTTTTGACTGCTCCGGGATTGAATGGTAGTAGCTATCAATCCTGCATCCAGAAAGAGAGGCCAGATTTCAACTTGCGACCTTGCCAGCTTGTCGCTTAAGTGTTGCCAAGCCCACAAGCCCGATCAAGGCACAAGGAAAATGTCAAAAGGCTGATGGAATTCCTACATAGCTTCTTCACCATGTAACATTACGGGCAGGTACTTCACAATGTATTCCATTCTTAAAGTCATTAATTAATTTATGCTCTCACCGTCTCGCGGTCCTGTGGCAGGCCCCCGGTCACTACATTTTGTATCGGTCCGCAATAGAGTAAATCAATGCCCCAAAATTGCTCTTTCTCCATCCTGAATATACAGTAAAACAGTCTCAGGAGATGGCAACACCAGTCATACATACGATATAGGGCACTGGACAGTGACTGTAGGCTGCGTACATTTGATGAGAATCCCGATTTGGCAACTTCGATTCCTGATTTGAATGAATGGGCGCCTCGTATGTTTGCATCCTGAGCTCAGTTGAAGGGGCCATGAGGTGGTGTGCAGCGCATAGCACAAGCACCAGTCTTACAGCAGCGTGTGGCAATAAAACACTTAGATATTTTGCAGATATGCAAGATAAGCTGTCAATTTGTATATTAACAATTCCCAACTAACATTGTATATTACAGCTGTTTGCAAATGTAATGACACTCCTCAAAATTTTTATAAATAAACAAACTTTGATCTGTTGAATTGCGGAGCCGGTTTCTCCTTCAAATCTCAACTGTTTAATTTGATTTCCAGCGCGTTCGACGTGCATTTGAGCACGCTTTCAACCTATACCAAAGTTACCCAGTTAAACAACGAATTTCAAGATCTCACAATTCCCGCTGCAGGTTTTGAACAGGCATTCCGAATAACCTGTTCTCGGTCATTTTTACACAATTCGTTTGAAACCGGGTGATTCTGAAAGCTGAAATTTTGGCAACCACGGCTATGCTATCTATATTCATGGCACACCTGATTTACAGCTTGCAGAATGAAATTAATTGGTGGTCTCGGGAGTTCATTGCCAAAGAATGAATTTGCCATGCAACCAAAATCTTACATACCCCAGCTCTATGCCTCGATATTGCCGTTCAAACGAAGTCCCGATCGGGTTAGAACTCCCCGAATACAAACTTATTCAAGTGATGGTTTAATACACATAGGACGAACTTAAGAAATCTGATTTCTTATCAACTACCATCAGTGGTCGGGACAATTCGAAAGTGCTGGCTAACCACTTTCGAACGCACCGAGAATCATATGAATTGGTACAGAAATGCGTTAGAAATGAGTGCAACAATCCACCAGATCAAAACTGCTTTTCTGTCATCTATTTTAGATATCGTCATTAGTTTTGCCAACAGCTGTAATTGTATCTAACTATAATTTATCTAGTGCTTTGTTCGTGAAAAGGTTAAACTTCACAAAGACCCATTGTGAAATGTCACACTGGATGCGAGATGAATGCGAGAACGGCATATTGAGTCACATGTGTCATTGTTTGCCCCCAGTGTGATTTATTCCATCCTCAGTCTCACAATGGATTGGTTTGATTACTTCAACCAGTGTTGTCACTTAAGGGGTTAATAAGGGAAATTTTTTTTGTTAAGGCCTTAACACCTAATTATGCCTTAATATTAAGGGCATATTAAGGCTTAAGTTAAGGGGTGCTCAATTTTTTTCTGCGTCAGATTGTAAGTAGCTACTGCCATCATAATCATCGCCAGTTCCCCGTCATCTAACTCTTCGTCCGAGTGCTCTGCAGCCAACAACTCCGTGAGCCATGTTTCCCTCGTGAAAGGACGCGGAGCCACCTCGACTCCTCGAGAGTACTGTACTATTTCGACCGTAGATTCAGGTCACAGGTCGCAGCCAGACCCGAATTGAATCTATTTAATTTTCGTCACAGGTCACTGGCTTTTGGGGTCGCGGTTTTTGGCCGTTTTCCTGCTGGGAAATGCCGAAAAATCGCCCAAAAAGGAAATTGAATCAATCAAAAGGTGAATCTAAGTGGTCACAGGTCACAGTGGCTGAATCTACGGTCGAAATGGTACAATATCACGTAAGTAGTTGACTCCTCCCTTTGGTCTGGAGCCACCTCGTGCTGTGTTACACTTTGTTCCTGGGTGAAAGAACTCCCACAGAGGGCCGCAGGTAGGCGGCATTGACGAAGAAGATGCGAAGAATATTATGTAATTGCCATCAATAAGTCTTAATTAAGGCTTAACAGTACCGAAGCTTGAAGCTAAGTCTTAATATTAAGGGGTAATTAAGCCTTAACTTAACTTAAGTCTTAACTCTTAAGGACAACACTGACTTCAACCATGGTAGGATGAATTCCCAGTGGCATTCTTCAACAAAGTTGAACCTGAATTCCATCTCTCTCTCTCACAATTACACTTTTTGTATTCATCAACTTGCTTCAATTACGAGGACGAGTCTTCTGAAATTTGCACAAAAAAGCGGCTTTGGACCTCCTTCACACAATAGATCTAGGGGATATTTTGCTCCCTGTGTGTTGCCCCCTTGACAATAGGCAAACTTCTCCTCTGAAGTTGAAAATACATCCAAGTGTCTTATTGAATAAATATGATCATTCACTTCATGACCAAACCACAGGAACACATGTGGCAAGTCAGTAGCCATAAATAACAACATGGAAAAGCACCAACAAAACATACAATTCCTGAAAGCCTCAGGCCACAATCAAACCAAACTCTTTCTCTTCACCCATATCCATCTTATCCAGGATTTCAATGTCAGATAGATCATCCTCCAGTTCCTCCACAGTCCCAGTCGGTGCATTGAGCTCTGTCAGACAAGCCAAATTGTTTCTGTGTTGCTCCAGCACATCTTCACTGATAGCACCAAGTCTCTTGTTGATATGTTGAACTTGTTTGGCCTGCGAGGAACGTTCAAACAGAGGTCTTGCCCCATCCCACAACTCCACTGCCTTGAGTGGGTTGCCATGCCCTATAGAAATGTCTCCAAGTCGGAGCATACATTCAGCTCTGCTACAATGGACATCCATCTGGGTAAATCCCTCTAGAGCGACTGTGAGCAAGCTGATAGCTGTATGGTCATCGTTCTGGGAGAGGAAGATATATCCAATGAATTGAAAAGCTTTGTAGATTCCAAGCTTCTCTTTTCTAATGACAGAATGCACAAGAAACACGGTTGTCCAGCTGGACATCTCTTCTGAACCACCCCAGCAACTGGCATCACCAAGACGCTCTAGACAATAAGTTTGAATTTGGGAGTCTTCCGCAGTCCCTTTGAGGCATGTTTTAAAAATAGTCTGTGCTGCCAACAAATTTCCTTCTCTCAGGTGGAGATCTGCAATGGTAATATCACACTTTGTCACTGCTTCAGTGTGGCCTAGAGTGCTTAACATTTTTCTGACTCTATCACAATTCCTCTGCACATCATTCTTTGGAGCACCAATCAACACATCAATTTCAGTGACATTAAGTAAAGCTAAACCATAGTTGTAGGGATCCTGTATAGTAGTTTCTTCAAGAATCCTAGTATGGATACTGTGGGACTCAATATATTCTGATTTGAGACGGTGGATTTCTGCCTGAGTGGTCATGATGCCATGGTCTAAGATTCCACCAGACATGGCACAAAGCCCTAAGAGGTCTCTTGCCCTAATGCAGAGAGACATGGCTTTTGTGTAGTTCCCCAATGAATAGCAGCAACTAGCCTCAATATCGAGTGCCAGAGCTTCTCTGTATAAATCTGCGGAAATTATGGCCAATCTCTGGGCCTCCTTTGCATGCACCCGGGCTACAGAGTAATTACCAAGGTGCCATTCAACCCATGCAAGGTTGTGCAGTCCTCGGGAATGCATTTTGGTGTTCCCAGTTGAAAGTGCTAAAGATACAGCAGCTCTGCTGAATTTCTTGACGGAGGATATATCACCCATTATCTGATAACAATTTGTCAAGGCAGTGTAGAATCCGCCTGTGTGAACTCAGATTAGTCTCAACATGCCAGCACTCATCAGATAGCATACATTTAAGATCTATGTCATCAAACTCCTTGAAGTGTTCTAGAGCCTCGGAAGCCAATGTCTCTGGATTGGAAATGGAATGAAAAGTCCATGAGTTGAGCAACTCCATAATGAAGTAGGCTTCCAGACGATGGTCAGGAGGGTATGGGAGGACATTGCGAATATTTTGTATGACAAAGTAGGTCCTTGCCCAATGCGTTTGCTAAAGTTATTCAGATAGCATGCACAGTAAATGCTATTCACTAGGTCTGGATGACCCTGTTGCAACCCATTCTGAAGGACATTCTGTATGTTTGAGTAGTTTGACAATACTCGAGCAACTGTGCTAGAACTTGATTGATTTCCTTGGTATTCCATGTAAAACTCGAGGAGATCCTGGAAATGTTTGAGAAGAGGTCGAATGAGGTGATCTCCAGGTGGCCGGATCTTCCGCATATACTCTCTGATGGGTACCAATGCTTTCAGCCGCTTGTGTTCATCACTGTAGGCCAAGCTAGTACGAATCAATGCTGCTTTGCAACCCAGGATAGTATCAAGCGGGAGCATGCTCTGCATCAGCTCAACATCTGAAAGACCATCAGGGAGCATTGAAGGAGGCTCAGCAGATCCTTTGAATGGGGATTGAGTCTAGGACTTGACAAGGATAGTGAGATTGATAAATCCAAGTTGGATGTTCTATCATATCCATCTGAGATCAAGGATGTTTTCTCCTCCTCCCAGTGGATAATACATGGGAGCACCCTCAGAGTCAACCAAATGAGCTATGAGACTGATTGCGAGGGGCATGTTGTCTGTCAGGGAGAGGACCTTGTCAACCTCTTTTGGATCATGTGTATTGTCTGCAATATCTATAAACATTTGTCGTGCTGCAGCTTGCTCCAAGGGCTTCAACAGTGGCAGGAATGGATGAGTCCATGCCACTTTGGCTGGCCTTTCTGCTCCTCTCATTGTGATCTGAACATCATAAGTTGAAAGCATAGGCAAAAACCTTTGAAGACCTACCAACAATGCAAGATGATCCACACCTGTGAGCAGTGACAGAAATTCCTCCATTTTGCCTCGAGATTCAGCTGGCTCCCACAATGTCTCCAGATTATCCAGAATCAGGAGACTGTCTGAGGTGCTGGCAAAGTATTGGGTGACTGGGTGTGTAAGGTCTTTTCCTGGCTTCAGCCCAACATAGGCTCCTATGAGAGCAGCAAGTTCCACTTGGGTTGCTGCTGAATCACAAGCAACGAAGAACCGTTGCTGATTATATCTCTGAGTAATTTCTGTATGATGAAGGACAGCTCTTGCAAGACTAGTCTTTCCCATTCCACCTGCACCCAAAATGGCAATCCTGGGTGTTCCTTGGCTGAAAAGTTGAAGAATGTTTGATAGCTCAGAGTCTCGTCCATGAAAATCTTGGGCTGTGATGGCAGCATGGAGATTGAGTTGGAGCTTGAATATATGTCAGATACAAAGACATAATGGAAATCTGACAGGAAACTGGCCTGTTATGAGATTCCGAATAAAGCCTGCTGATCTGTGCAACATTTATTAGTTGATTCTCTCAGGGAGGACTGGAATTCCCATACAGAGGATGCTCCATCTGAACTGGCTGTGTCCGACAGAGCTTCAATCATGTCAAGCACTTCTTTGTGTTGTTTTTGTGCATCTTCTCGCATCTGTGCAATGTCCTTCATGTGATTGGCCATTGGGACCTATATATTAAATCTTTCAATGGCTGGTTGGAATCACCAAACAAATGCCATACCTGAAACATCTCAAGTCCTTGTTGCAATCCTGCCTTGCAATCCTTGAGCAGTGTGCTCATCTCACCTTGACGGAAGAGATTCTTGAGCTTGCTACTATTCTGTTGAGCTTCAACAAATGTGTGCACTTTGTAGAGGGTCCTAATGGCAATACATGTTAAGAAGGGTGTTTTTCCAAGTCAAACAACATACTCTGTGAACTTTCCAATGTGAATCAACACACTTGGTGGCAATTCCACTCCAGTGTCTGAGTTGATGTGAACCATCAGAATTGCATTCAGCAACTCATAGGATTGTTCCAGTAATTGGGTACAGTCATTCTTATTTTGTCTAACAGTCTGTCATGTTGATTGAGATTCATGGTGTGGCAGACTCAATTGCAATTTACCTGCATATTCTTCAAGAGAGACTGACTTGTATTTGAGATAGCTTCCAAGAAGGGGCTCTTCAGACTGCTGGCAAGGATTCCCGTAGTATTTGCACTGATAGTCAAACATGTTATAATGTTGTCCAGTCGAATCTGAGTGACAGTGGGTTGAGGGGGCATCTTTGTGGTGGATCATGGGGTACGAGATATGTAGGTATTTGTAAGGCTGGCGCCATCATCTTACCACATATTACCAATGTGCTTATATATGATCCGAACTGTGAACACATAACCTGTGTTTATAGTGCTGTTTTGGCGTAATGGTTAAAGTGGTCGGATCATGATACCAACCCTCATACATAAACGCAGGTTTGACGTCGGCAGTTCGAACCCCCGGCTTATGGTGTATGTCCGGTGTCAAGTTTAACCCAATTGGGTTAAACACGACTTAAGCGCGGGCCGTGATTCCGGAGTTTCCGAAGTGCCGTGATGGCACTTGATATCAATCGTGATTATTGCCATTAAGTTAACAATGAAGAAACATTCCATTCCCCCCCTCTCTAGATCCTCAGTGTCTGGCTGTCCAATGAGCAACGAAACTCAAAGCAAAACCCGAAACCCAACTGGGGTGGTGCCCGTCCCGAGGCGGGTCGACGAAAGTCTCATCCACTGAAGAAATAAATGAATTCCAAGACTCTGGAAGTGATGTGAGTAGGGTCATCGAGAAATCAGTTTCCTCGACTTTCTGCCCTAGTGTCGCCAACTCCGTTTGGTAAGACCGTAACGTGCGAATATGTTCCTGGATATCTCCGCCTTCTGCACATTCTGCACGGAAAAATTTCCGGCGTGCCAGAACTATCCCAATTGGCCCACTTGGCTCATATGTGTCCCGTAATGTCTTCCAGGCCTCTGCAGCAGTTTTTGCGCCGCTAACATAAACCAAGACGTGGTCGGCAACACGCAATCTGATGGCCGAAAGTGCCATCCGATCCTTCTTCTGCCAAGCTGCCTTTGCGGCCGGATCATTCGCTTCCGCCGCAGTCCCATCGGCATGCTCCATGAAGTCTGTGGACGTCAAGATATCAATCATCTTGGTTTTCCACACTCCATAATTCTCCTCCCCCTTCAATCCCTCGATACGGTAGAGGCTGTTTGAAGATTGGTCCATACTTCCAATACTGTTGCGTGTGTAGAAAACTAACTACAGAAAAGACAACTATCTTGTCACAATCCCAGATGCAACGGAGTGACCACCGTCTATAGTCTGGCGAACCAAAATGTAACCCACTGAAGAGTATACACCCAAGAGTTCTGTGTCTGTGTATCTACTGTGGACACGGGCAACGACCCGAGAAGGCACACGCAAACGGAAGCTTTAATCGGAGGTAATTGTCACCACCCGGTGACGTGGGAAGCTGATGAGGGCGAGTTAAAAACGACAAGTATTTAGTTAGGGTCGGGGCCCATAACCTGTTGAGAGTATGTCATCGAGAGAGTGTGAAGATAAAAAGTCTTAACATTAGCTGGCTCAAAACCCAGCCTTATATACTACACAATATATCTAGAAGGTTCTACACTATACTACAATGTCCGTCTGCCATTTCCCTCGGCCTCGGGCATACGGGCTCGGCACACTAATAATAAGTCCGATGCCTTCGGAGGCGTACATAATTATATTCCTTCAACAAGTAATAATAGAAAAGAGGCCGAAATCTATGATAGGCCCTGAACGAGGGAGTTACGAAGATCCCTATAAATTTATATGATTCTTTGGATTCTGCCAAGAATGCCTGGAGGTTCCCATTTTCCATTCATGGAGACACTAGGCAGCGCCTGTTCTGGAGATGGTGCAAGCCAAGAAATGGAAGGCGATTAGGGTGAAAGAGTGGCAAGGATTTATATACATGCTTCGAGATTAACGTCTCCCGACTCCAACGACTCACGAGAACTACTGCGCGTGGAGAGTCCAGCAAAGTTGATTATACTTATATGTGCGGGATGGCCGAAGTGAAGTGGGGACTTGGACTTGATGAATGTAGGCCTGGGCGCTCCAAACTTCGAGTATCGAAGTAAGAATGAGCTCCACGGCAGAACCGTGACGCCAATAAATTGAACTAAATTACATTACTTGATCTCAAAGGTGGGTTGAAATTATGGGAAGTTACAGTGTACAATACGAGACGGCTCGAGAGGCTGCGGTGAATGAGCTTCTTCGAATTTTCCCGCACGTCCCTTCCAATTAGATCGGAGAAGTAACTGCCAGTCAGGCTTTGTTCCTAAAGATGTCTTTAGTCTGTCTTTGTTCGAAACTCTGGACATTTCGCGGAGGGGATGCAAGTCCGGCTTGTGCAACTGCAAGTAATATTAGTACGTACGAATACGAACACAAATACGAAGCCGAAAATTCGAACTTGGCCTGGACTTGAACTTAGGACTGTAGGAGACGGTTTTCATAGAGTGTAGAGCGGGAGTTAGGAGAGGGTTGGATGTAGAATGTAGAATGTGGAGTAGAGGAGGAAAGGGGGGAGGAGGAAGTAAGAGAAGAGGGGGAGGGAGAATTTGGACCTCTGGTTATACAGAACCGAACCAACAAAACAGTGAACCGTTGCCTCACATACCCCGAGTCCCAGTGCGAGGATGTGGAGGTAGGTTTACTTTAATTATGCATTGTCAATTGACATTGCGAGGAGGTGAGTAGGTTGAAATTAAAAGCTTACAGAAAATGAAAACTCGAAACTGCTTGAGCGGGATAGATAACGTTCGGAGTCGCGTAATTATTAGATTAACTTAACTTACCTTAACTTGGCTTGAATTGTATAGGAAAATCAAGCTGTCCTGCGAGTGGGGCGAAACCGCGGTATCCAATCTTAAAAGCTTGGAAGCCGCCGCCTGGAATGCTTGTAGGTACGTTGGCGTGGGTGCTATTAATGACGATGTCCCATACACCGAACGCTGACAGGTCGAGCGTACGAGAGGGACATCGAAACTTGCGTTTGATTTCGAGTCCCGGGAAACCGTAGCTGGTGCTTGGATTGTGATGGATAAATTCGCCCCTAGACGCAAAGTTCAACAGGCCGAGGAATTAAACGGAGGAGTCTAGGAATGCACACGCCTAGCTCCACGTACTTCAAGTCAGGCAAGATTAATGCCTCCCGCCAAAGACGACTCCACCTCCGACGGCTCCCCTCGGAGAGATAATATGGGATATGGGATCTGGCTTTAGAGACTCGAAACTACTCGGAAAGAGACAGACTAGTTGGAGTTTATTGAGCTCCCGAACGTAAATTAATTAATGGTGGATCGCGAGGATGGGGCACGGGAGGGTGAGGGTGGGGGATGCCGTGCTGAAAATTACAATTGATTGGAGGAGTCATGGAGCCACTGCTCAAACAAACCAAAGCCAGCCCGGGGAGCCGCCTTGAGTAAACGGGTTTTTTCTGTGTAGTTATAACTCATGTCAGCCCTCGGGTCGGTTCTCGGTTGACAGATACGTGGGCGTTATACTTAACGACCAAGGTGGATCTGGATGTATGTATATTTTATTCAAAGCTGAAGCTGGGGCGAAAATTAATAGGACGATCCGAGTTGCGTCTCGACTCGACTTACGGGATGTCATTGACACGCATGCACAGCTCCATGTTTTGTTGTAATTGGAGGAGCAACAGTGGAAGGAAGGAAGGGAGTTGGAGTTGGAGTTGGAGTTGGAGTTGGATAGCGGGAATGCAAGCGGACGAGTCTCGAGGGTTACAGGCTCCAGGCTACAGTAGAAGTTTGATGTGATCCGGAGCTCTGATGAGGATGACGATGAGGATTATGATGGATGGATGAAGTACTAGTCCGGGACCCAGAGCCAAGAGCCAAGAGTAAATTTAATTCACGCGTGCCTACAGACTGACTTGGAGAGGGATTTCAAAGTTGGCGGACGTCGAGACTTGAGGTGGGGTGGAGAGGCGTTTGATTCCGATTTTCGGGACTCGGGCTACTAGGATTACAGTACTCAGGCGAGATTTATGCCTCCTGCCAACGACTCCGCCTGGAGAGGATCCTGGCATTGATTACATGTGCTGCAGTGCGAAGTGACTTTGGGATGGTCGAAGGGAAGGGAGGTGGGGAATCGAACTTGTGAGGGGTCAGGACCGTGACAGAGACGGATGCAAGTAAGAAAGTAAGACAGCAGGACACAGGGCAGAGACAGGGACGTGGTTGGAGTTTGTTCAGCTCTGGATCTAGAGCTCCAAGGTGGAACGCAAATTAATTTAATGCCGGATCCGAGTCGTCGAGGAGGGGCTACAGGAAGTTACGACGGCGCGGCTCGAGAGGGTGCTCGAGTCCGGACAATCATAATTCATAGCTGGCTGCTTGGATTGTAATGAATTCGGCCTACAGGATGAGTTACTTAGGCCTACTCCACCGACAAGGGCTTCACTTGGGATTGGATATTAATGGGATCTCGGCATTGTGAATGATTGTGGACCAGGACATGTGCAGAGTTTGGGAGGGCATAGGGGAAATGAGCACGGATGTAGGAGGCACAAAGCAAGGAAGGACTTGAATGCATTCGGTTGAGCTCTAACAGGGTGGAACACGAATACAATAAATGAATGGCGGATCTCGAGGAGGGGGAGATTGTGGGATGAGATGCCGTTTCGTGAAAATAACAATCGTAGTGGAGTAGGTCGAATTGTTTCGCCACTTGGCATTTTTGCGGAGGGATTAATCCACGATGGCAAGGCAATCCTGGCATTTTTTGTGTGTCCGGAATAGCCGGTAGACATTGAGTGAGACTTGACGAATGCAGGGCTCCAGAGCAAGACACCGAGAATTGGCACAAAGACACCTTACATAGTTCCAGAAAAAAATGTCGAACGCAAAGAAACGTAGACGGGCACCGCCCCGATTGTGACTAGACCTTGTGGCTGTGAAATCGTGGTAAAAGCCAACGCCTTCTGGTCAATCCGCCGACGATGTCCTGATCGTCCAGCGCGCCAGTCAACCCCTCTGCCAGGGCTCCTCGCCGCTCCTTCACGAATAACTTCACTCCAGCTATGGCAGGAACCCCTCGGAACCGACTGGACGCAGTTGGCTTGCGTTTTGGTCGCCTCACTCTCCTTCACAAATCACCCACTCCCTAAGCGGACCCAAAACGCACCAACACAGTCGCTACATCCTACGAAGACGAACCCCTTTATGCCCCCCGCTCCTGTTGAAATCCGTTCTCGCCAAATGTCACAACAGAAGGCACAGGCGCCCCGCTCCGCCAACCGCAATGCCAAGCACGGAGGGACACCTCTCCTACTGCTCCCCCTGCTACGGCTCCTCCTCCCTCCACCGTACGCCCGCCATCGACACCCCACGGCCACGTATCGGCTATCTCAATCTGCAACAACCATGGCCACACATGTCGTGCCTTACGCCATCGCCGTGCAAATCTTCACAGGTCTGTCACTTCCCTTGCCTACCTTCCTTCCCTTCTCCGTCTTCCCTTCCCTTTCCTTGACTTCGCTTGCCTTCTCTTCATACTTATACTCCTACTCATCTAGCCGTGATGTCACCCCCCGCCTCGCCGTCGACGTGCACGCGTCCCTCGTCGACGCCGACCTCGTCACGGACGTAGCGACAGACAAAGACGCCGTCGCGGTTAACGCGGATGTACAGGCGGGTATGGACATAGACGTGAAGCTTGGTATTGCGCTTGGCTCGCGGTCCTCCAGTGCCTCGGTCTCGAGCTCGTCCGCGAGTTCGAGCTCAAGCTCAGCTTCCTCGAGTTCAAGCAGCATGTCCGCTTCCGCCTCTCAGTCCCCGTCTTAGTCTCAGTCAGCGTACGTGCTCAAGTTATATCCCGCCCATGTAGTATCTGACGCCCCGTATAGCTCCGTCTCCCAGTCTCAATTTCAATCACAGGTGCAGTCGCAATCTCAATCCGTCTCCCATTCGCAATCCCAGTCGGCCTCCCAGTCGGCCTCGCAGGCGCAGTCACAATAGCTCGCAGTCGGCCTCCCAATGCCAGTCGCAGTCGCAGTCGGCCTCGAGGTGCGTTTCACTCTCAAGCTTGAAGCTTTCCTTTATACTTTGCTTGTGTTACCCGCGTTACTTCTACTCGCGTCATTCTTCTGCGTACCCTTCTTGTTCTTTGTTTCTATCGCTCTCGCTTGAGGGTGCGCTGTGCGGGGTGCCCGGGTGCAAAGTGTGCTTGAAGAGTGTGCGCGTAGGCGGGGGTGCGGAGAGGGTGTGCGGAGTGTGGGTGCATAGGCTGGGCGTGCTCGCAAAGAGGTGCTTGAGGAGGGTGGCAAGCGAGGGCGTGCGTGCACATGCGTGCGCTTACGCGGAAACCGAGTCGTGGAGGTGGGGTGGGCTTGAGCACGAGCCCAAGCCAGAGCGGGTAGGGGAGCGGGTCGCGGGCCTGCACGCCTCTCTCGGGTCGGCGGCGTTGGCTGGACGGGGGCCAATTGAGGCGCAAAGCGACCGCCGCGTGTGGCTTTGTTTTCGGAGCGGAGCTTCTTTTTCTTCTTGGCTTTCTATTTTTCCGTCAGTCTGTGGGACGCGTTCTTGCGGCGTGGGTGCTTGTGTGCGGTGCGCTTGTGCTTGTGAGCTCCGGGTGCAGCCGCGAACGCTTCAGCTTGCGTTTGGACGTGCCCCATGGCGCTGGACTTGAGCTTGCGCTTACGTCTGGGCTTAAGCTCCGGGTGCGTGGGTTCGGGGGCTTGGTGTGCATGGGCGCGGTGATGTCGGCGGGCTTATGCTTCGTCAGGCGCTCCGCATTTGGTACTTGAGCTCGTGGACTTTGGACGCACCGCACTCGACTTGAGCTTAGGCAGATGCTTGTGCTTGAGCTCCGCATGCGTGTTGGCTGCGCAGAGTACGAGTCGCATCGAGCCCGCGAGTCCGAGCGACGTCCTGAGTGTGTGGTGTGCACTCGTCTAGGAGGCTCCATGACCATGCCCTTGCGCTTGTAGAACTTGCAGGTGCATGCGCTTCACCTCTCAAGCTTCTCAAGCCTCTCACCTCATAGTGGGCTGCGGCCCGTCCCCTTTCCCCGCAGGTACAGGTTGGTGGTGGGGCTGGGGCGTTGGGTGTCAGGTATCTGGGGGCGCGGTTGCACGAGGCGCGCAGTAGCAGCAGCTTGTTTTCGCGAGTTCTCTTTAGATACGCGCGGCGTCTGCGTCTTTTTTCCCCCCGAGTTTTCTTTTGAGGCGCGCGGTTTTTGTTCCCGCGCGTGCTGCCCGACGCGTCGTGTGTTTTTTCTCTCTTTTTTCTTCTCTTTCTTTCTTCCTCCTATTGTCTCACTCGCAATCAATCGCTGACCTCTTTTTTTGTAGCACATCCCAATCGGCCTCGGCCTCGAGGTACGTTGACGTTTTTCGGTTATCTTCATCGTTATGATTTCCGCTTTCCTTCTACTTGTTATGATTATCGCTGTGCATGAGCGTGGCCAGGGGCGGGCGCGAGCGAGGAGTGTGTGGGCGTGTGCGTGCGCGAGCGAAGAGTGTGCGGAATTCGCGTCCGAGACAGAGCCCGAACTCGCGTAGACCGGGCGGAGCATGCCCATGCACACCTCCCTCCCTCAGGTCGGCATCGTGCATTTGCTTGATGCCCAGCGTGTGGCTTTTGACGTGGAGTTCCTTCATTCATTCATTCATTCATTTTTTGTTTTGTTTCCTTCTACTTGTTACGATTATGGCTCTATCGCTCCTGTGCGCTTGCAGAGTCCGGGGCATGCGAGGCCGGGTCGCACTGTGTTAGGCTTGAGACAGAGCCTGGCCCAAGCCGAACCCGTGCCCGAACTTGTGCGCATAGACCGGTGTGGTAGGGTGTTTGGTTGTGTTAGCTAGGAGCCTCCATAGCTTAGTAAGCGCGCCCTTTGTCTTAGTTAGCCATGTCGCTATCCATTGCCGATGCCCTGATGTGACCCCGGTGGCCTACCACATCTTGGTGATTGGAGTGGTCTTCTTAGCCTCTGCAGCAGCTCCTTAGCCTGAAGACTTGCCCATTGAAGGCATTGTGGACCCGTGGAACCATAGAAAATCATTGTGCCGCCCCGTAGAAAAAGAGTTGAAGAAAAGTGCAGTTTAATCTCTGTGCTGTATCATTCCACTTCACATTTTCGTCCTTTTATCCTGCTTATTCGTCATCCATCGCCATTCCCGCATCACATCTTTCTGTTTAAAAAATGCCCAAACCACAACTTCCTTCATTGTTGGACAAGGAGCAGGATACAATTGCAAGTCTGTGTCAAGACACACTTTTTGCTGCTTGGAACGAGGATAGTGCTGTGGAGGACATCAATTACAAACTTCACCAGCTGTGGGAGACAACCCTTTGCATAGGTCTCGCACATGGGCAGGAAGAAGTTAAAGCCGTCTGTCGCAAAGAAGATCACTTAGCGCGAGCCACCCTAGTGAAGAAGATGGAGCAGGAAAGGGTTTGGGGATATGATGTCGTGGAAGCTTTGTTCGGAGGTGTTGCAGGATCGTGCGCAGAAGGTGAGTACGACCACATTGTCCATCCCATCCTATTCGTTGTCCATTGCTGCCATCCAGACGGAACCCATTGTAGTCCCCAATGCACCACTCAATTGGGCTGACGACGCAGAGGCTCTTCCCATTTCTTGTCCACATCCCCTGTCGACACCACCTTAGATTTCTCAGCACTTTGTATGGGTACCTTGTGGCCTTTTGCTAGTCTGCAGCATTGCTGTTACCGTTCACCCCATGTACCTTCGTCTTGGACCCAGTTGTGTCCGACCTGAGGAACCTACAAATTCATTATGTAAAGGGCCTGTTAGGTAGGTTTTCTTGTATGACAGTAACCTACCTAAGAGGGTTGCGGAAGCAGAGGTATCTGCTTCTATTAGTCAAGCGGAGCCTTACTCAAATTGGGTAGCTGGCACACGGCTTCTGCCTCTGTACTCTAGCAGCTGGTGTGCTGTAATTGGATTATGAACCATCATGCTAATCATATCAATGCATCTACAGTACAGATTGCAGGGCAGTAAATGGAGCACAGAACCTTCTGGGAAGGTTTAAATGCACCTCCATAACCTCCTCCGTGAACAGCCATTGAGCAAGTTATGGGCAAGGGAATTATGGTAATACTTACCTTGCACAATAGGTTGTGAGGGGGAAGATGCCCAGGTGTGGTCATGAACTGTACCGGAGGGTCCGATGTACCTCCACGACCTCCTCCCCGACCTCCTCCAAAACAGCCTGGGTTGAGTTAGTTGTGAGTAAGGGATGATCAGAGGAATAATAAGAAAATGCCCAGGTGTGTCAGGAACTGTACTGGAGGGCTCGAATGTACCTCTGCAACTCCTACATGACCTCCTCCAAAAACAGCCTGGGTTGTCAGTTAGTCTGGAGTAAGGGGATGATAATAGAATAATAGAGAGGTTGCGCAACAGCCATATGAGCCATCAGATGGCTTCTTTGCAGTGCCGCCGTATGGCTAATGGCTTGTATGGCTGGGGCTATCCTACATTGTTTCCTCTCAGAATCTTTGTCATTCTTCTAAATGTCAAGTTGTCTCTCGAAAACAAATTGCTAGCCATCACACTCATCTACGACAGCGAGAATCCCTAGAAAATTGGAATTCCCAGCATGAATCGCCTCACCCCAACGAGGAAGCTGCAACGATAGTGTTATATAAGAATATGGCCAGAATACACTCAAAGGAAGATCAATAAATGAATTGATTCAAAAGTCATACCGTCGGAAAGCCATATGGTGCGCACGGCAAAAAAGCCATCAGATGGCTCATATGGCTGTTGCGCAAACAGGTTAATAATAATAACCTGTCACAAGAGGTTTTGAACAAATTAAATGCGCGGAAGTTGTCAGCGGAGGCTCTGCGGAGGTTGAAAAAAATGTTTGGATCGGAATGAATAGAATCAAGCTGTGCATAAGTTATTACCAGAAGTAATATGAATTTGCGCACCAGAGCTGGCATTCTAGATGATATCAGTTATGGGAGGAGGTGCCAGAGACCTCCGCAGACAGAGGTGGCAGAAACCTCTGCAGATCCTTTTCAGTGAAATACTCACCAAGATGCTGGCAAGGGAAGAATTTACATACTCAAACTGCAGAGACTGATAAGTAGCTGCTGTGTTGGTGCACGTGCGGAAGTGGTGGAGGCAGAGTTAGTTCATCACTGACAAGCCATAGTCCCAGAACTGTACTGCACCGACAAAGTCCTCATACATGCTCCAGCCCCTGTTGGCATATTGCGGTGTGGGGACTGCAAAGTGCTGGCCGAGGCTGCAGTACCGGATGGGATATCACCCACAGGTTGTCCATGGTCATCACGCACTGCCCAGTCATCAGATTGCATTGGCAGAGGGTCTTGTTTGAAGTTGTTGGAGGCACTGGTGACCTTTCAAGCGAATGAGGGTCAGAAAAAAAGAGACGCGCAGGATGAACAGCTTATGAGACAGAAGTACAAAACTCGCGCACAACAGTCGCTGTGCTCCGTTGGACGCTGCTTGCCATCCCGCACCCTGTTTGATTCTGGCGTCGCCCCGGCCTCCGCGTCTGTGCCCTCCTCTTCCTCCGCAGTGCTGCCCAGCATTACGAGCCTGCCCTCATCACCCCACCTGTCTGCCAGGTCCGGGTCGACACACTGCATCCCATCATTCCTCGCTAGTTACACTCTGCACGTTGTAGTCCTCATCCTCTGTGAGCAACTTGTGAGCACTGATTCCCAGCTTTGTCGATGTTCCACATCTGCCTCCGCATACGGACCTGCTCCATGCTCGGGAGGCACATCGAAGCCACTCTTACATCGGACGTGATGCCGTGTTGGAGGCATTATTGGTGATGAGAAGAATATAGAGGTATAGCAGCTGGTAGATGTAGCAGACATCCAGCGTCTCAATGAGGGCATGTTGTGTGCTGGACGGGGAAGGGAGCAGTTTAGGCAGAGTGGGTGCAAGCAAAATTGGTGGGATACCACGGCAGGGAACTAACATTACAGCTAATTGCAGTACCAAAGGCGCAGATCAGAAATCTGCTGTTTTGGGACGTTTTTAAAGAATTCCAAGACATTTGCAAAAATATTATATATTCAGTGACATTGCTTGAAGGGACCATTTTGTGGATAAATACAGTTTACAGGCATCTAGACACATCCAAATGATGTAGAATTTTGTCAGAAAAGGTTTTCATACATTTCGAAAGATGTGATAGAGTCAAATTTCGAAAGAGTTCTGCAGTTGGACTCAAATATCACATTGTTTGCTGATTGCAGTATATTACCCTTGGCTCAATGTTTACAAGCATGATAAACTAAGCTATTGAGAATTCAGACTCTATCACACCTTTAAAAATCCATAGAAGTCATCTCTCACAAAAATCTAGGGCAATTGAACATGCCTAGATACCGGCAGATTGAATTGACCCTAAAAATGACCCCCCAACCCCAGCTCACCGATATTTTCGTAACTTTCTTTCTATCACTAATTGTACACGAATTAGCTGAGTATTTCTATCTAGGTTTCAGGTGAATCGGTGTAGAATTCACTCAGATACTGGGAATTCTTTGAGAACATCCCAAAACACCAGATTTCTGATCCGCGCCTTCGGTACTGCAATTAGCTGTAAGGAGAATACTGCGAAGAACGTGGATGAATTACCGTAGATGAATCACCTTTCCCAGCTTTTGTACATCGTCTCTGGGATCGCGAAAAGTCACGCTCGACGTTGTTTACCAATTGGTTACTGTGAGGCTGGTGAGCAGGCGGAATATTGAGTCAGATTCAATGTTCTGATGGGTTGAAAATTTTCTAGCATTACAGCCGATGTCAGTACCGAAGGCGCGAATCAGAAAATTACCGTTTTGGGAATTTTCTGATGTTCGCGACCGATTTGCCTATATCTCGGTGGGTTCTGCACGTATTGCCTTGGAAATTAGCTAGATAATTCGGGCTAATTCAGCCGCTATTAGTGATAGAGAGAAAGTTGCAAAAATACCCTATACTCAGTGAAATGGGTCTTGGGGTCATTTTGGGAGTCAATTCGGCCTACCAGCATCTAGGCATGTTGAAATGACCTAGATTTTTGGGAGGGAGGATTTCTATGCATTATAAAGGGAGTGATAGATTCAGAATCTTCAAGATATTAGTTTATTGTGCTTGTAATGACATCCAATACCCTGAAATCAGAAAATATAGTAGTATTTGAATCTATCCCCAAGCTCTCGGCAAATTTGACTCTATCACAACATTTATAACACATAGAAATCCTCCCTCCCAAAAATCTAGGTCATTTAAAAATGCCTAGATGCCGGTAGACCGAATTGACTCCCAAAATGACCCCAAGACCCATTTCACTGAGTATAGGATATTTTTGCAACATTCTCTCTATCACTAATAGCGGCTGAATTAGCCCGAATTATTTAGCTAATTTCCAAGGCAATACGTGCAGAACCCACCGAGATATAGGCAAATCGGTCGCGAACATCAGAAAATTCCCAAAACGGTAATTTTCTGATTCGCGCCCTCGGTACTGACATCGGCTATAATAGATGGGTTAGACTAGATAGAAGAGACTTACACAGCAAACACGTCCCAAGTGGCGAGTTCAATGGAGAGGCTTCTGTGCTCTAACAAAGGGTGGCACCGCAGACGATTCAACCACGTCCGCGGTGTGGAAGAGGGGAATGTCCGAGTGGCGGGTTCTTGGATAGGGTTGGTGATCCGGTTAAGGTAGAGTAGAATTTGTAATAAGAATATGTAGTGATGTCTTGAGCCACAGAGTATGGAAATGGATGGATGAGAGAGTATGAAAGTGCGAAAATGCGAGGGAAAGAGGGCGAGTTCGTGAGGTGTAATTTGGGATTTTTGATGGCTAAAAGCCCACTGGCGACGTTCCTAAGTGGAAGGGGCGAGGTGCTCCGCTGCTACCTCTGGGCGCTTGCCCTGCACTGGTCGCTGAGAACGTGGTACGAGCGTAAGATTGTGTGATGTGGCACTGTTTACGGTACAAATAGATGATGTAACGTAAAACGGGGATAAATCAGAAGTGCGTATAAAAATAAAAATAAAACCATTTCCACATGCGGGCCCTCCAACCCTACCACAGCGGTACATGCCCACACAGCGGCTGCAATGTATAGAGCAGGAGAAAGAGGAAGAGACAGGCCTTGGTGCCCATCAGCATGATCTTGGCTGAGACGGAGGAAACAGTATTTCAGGCTGGACAATCGCCTATGGTCATAAAATAAAGCAACAAAAACTTGGATTCACAGGAGAATCATACAAATTGACTCAAAGGGTTAAAAGAGTCAGCACTTCAGCGCTAGTCAACAACTTCGGTACCCTTGCAGAGCCTGTAGTTGCAGCTGAGTTGAAAATTGCGGTGATCTCCGAGCTGAGTTTAAAGACTTCGGACAGACGTAATTTTATATAGAGTAGAAAATAAAATCTGTGGGGGCAGGTCTTCGGCTCCCAGTAATTATAGCACCCGCTCTGATGAGTGGATCGTAGATGTGTATGTCCTTTAATTACATTTTGCTCCATCTTTGCTCCATGTACATGTATGTTTCGGCCCGATTGTATCTCTAACTTCAGGATCTTTGGTCGCAATTCAGATATCGGACCAAGGGTGTCCTCGCGCCCCAATGGCAACTATAACTCTTCTAGCAAAGATTGAGCCGATTTCTTCCTTGACATGTATATGTATTGACAGATGGTCATTGCAAGCTGCCATTCATTCCCATTATATGGTTGCTCCCGCAGCCTGAGTCTTCTACGGCTTCCAGCCAGATTGCCCGTAGCACCTTATAAATTTGACCAACACATAACCGGAATGCATCTTGGCATCCCACTCTGAAAAAAAAAGACGATTGACCAATATTTCCTGAGGCCAGACATCGTCAGCCTCAATGGAGGGAACCTTTCAAGAAGCAGCAGCTCTAAAAGATATTGATGCCAAATTCATGATAAATATACTCAGCAAGGGAAAGGGGATTCAATCTCTCGGCTGGAATTCTGGCCTGTCCAAAGTTTGATATTCAAAAAACAAAAAGGGTAAGAGACACTGCATGACCAGGATAATATCATATGACTGGATGTAGCAGGCTACTACACACAGGCTTTGCACCGTCATTTTTAGGCTTGGGTTTCAATGCCAACAAGGCCTTCGCTGAGAGTCGTTTCTGTAAACAAATATTTGTTTATGATGGGTTTCAAAGTTATTTGGAACAAACCATCATCAAAAGTAATCTGCTCGAGTTCGGGAACTGAGGGTAGCGTTGGTTGTCCCAGGAAAGAGTGACAAAACCTGGAGGTGAATGTATCATCTCAGTCTGTGCTGGATTGGACTGTCTTCGCCTGAATAACGGGCCCCATGAGTTGGTCAACAGTTTGGACAGCTGTTGGGTGTTTTTCCGGCAGTTCTTTCCAGCAGTCTTGGAGGAGGATCTAAATACCATCCAATCGTGGTGTTCCGGAACACGATGAAACAGTGCGCTGTGAGGCTGGTGCTTGTGCTACGCCCTGCACACCGCCTCATGGCCCCTTCAACCGAGTCCTGGACGAGAACGTACGAGGCACCCATTCATCCAAATCGGGAATCGAAGTTACCAAATCCGGCTCTCATCAAACGCACGCAGCCTACGGTCCCCATCCAACCCTCCACATTGTTCGTACCACCCACCCGACTAGCCACGACACTCGCTGGACGCTCCCATTACCCGAACTCCGCCTTTGCGCGACTCACAGCTCACTTACAAGCATGGTGCCACATGCTATGCCCCACAAGAAGGGTACGGTCCAACCAATAGCGGGCATCCTGGCCTTGGTTGCCTCTTCCCACACCTAGGAACTCACCAACGCTCGAATGCAAGCCTCGTCCGATCCAGTTTCCACTTGTTCAAACCACTCAAAACTCACTCAGATGCGTCCGGACGTGTCTTCCGACCAATAACTGACCATTTGTGACCCAGAGAACCGCTGCGCAACGGAACAGGTCCTGTGTCCATACCAATTCGCGTCGTACACTCTGTCCATTCATGGAAATGAACCCCAAAATTGGAACGTAAGCCTCGTCCGGGGCCCCAAATACTGAATGCACGCCACGTCCACTCCTGCGAAAGCACCCTCAAACGCGAAGGGGATGGAACCGAATGAGTGGGCATCAAGGGGACAGTTGAGAGGCGAAAAGGTATAAAGGATAGCAGAAAAGGGTGTTGTAGTCAGTCAATTTTCGGAGCTTAGTTCTCCCCCACCACCTGTACCCCCACCTGTGCAACTAAGCCTCACTCACACTGAGTTGACCACATCCTCACTTGCCTCTAGCAGGGCATTTCACTCTCACACCTCCATTAGCAAGGTCCCAACTCATCGGACCCCAAGTCATATTGTCAGGCTTCCCCATAATAGGATCACCAACTTCGCGAGCTTCACGCTTTGTAGAAGTCGGCCTGGGCGAAGCCATATTGGTTTAAATCGCTGTCTGCAACCCAGCGTCACGACCGGACATACCATATGTTCGACTGACCAGCACCAGCCGGCGTCGCTGTCACTTGCTTTATAACCATCAAACATTGTATTAAGCTTTCCACCTTCGTTGGGAACATCGGGGAAACACGAGGGAAGGATCACAGCATAGGCATCGGATTTTACAGGAAACAATGCATCATTCGCTCGAGCTTGTGACCTAGGATAGGTAACTATCACCCCCACACCCGTTTACAGCTAACAGCAGGTACCCCCAACACGAACCCACGGAACGTATGCCTCGTGCGATCCCGTGCAACACTCTCACTCGGACCACGCCCATGTCCTAATCCTACATCCCCACTATCCTCCAACACTAAATAAGCCCTAGAGGCTGAACATGCTGTCTATTTGATAAAACAAATTCTCATAGCGGCGCCGTGGTCCTTATCACAGCGCTTACTATATGTCTTGAATATGCTAGTTATAGCGTGTGGTGGAAACAACATTAAAACCACACAAACAATATCTTATCACTCCCAAAGGACTAGCGCAATCCTTAGTGAGTTCGGGTCCGGGCTGCAGTATGCGACCAGCAGGTTTGGATTGTAAGGCAACAATGAAAACGAGTACTATGAAGCACTAACAAAGTCCCTGTGGCACTTCACTTGGCTAACAAAAGCAGTTATCTCTCGCCCATGGCATAGGATGAATGTTTGTATGAGAGGGATACAAGAAGGTAGTGACTATGAAGATAGTTCTATTACTTCAGGGCAGAGTTTGTACTTGGTGTTCACAAAATATCCCCAGCAATGGCTATTCCAAGTGCTGTATTGAGGCAAGCTGATTCTTCCTTGGCAATTCTCTTTACTGCAGGACTCTCCCGTACAGTAGACCTAAACTTGTCCTTGTTTAGGGATGTTTCCTTCACTTTTATAGTACGGCTTAAGCTTTGACTGCAAAGTCCAACTAATCAATCCAACATCTAATGACAGGACTCTCCCTGACAAGTGTGAAGGCAAAGCAGCTGACAAGTCACAACCAATTCTCAGGTGGTTAACCGTTTGAAGCTTAACTGATGAGTCCCTTGCTTGACAATTTGAGCCAACAACTAACTTCAATTTATATAGACAAGTTACAAACAGAAATAGTAAATGAATCTCCGCGAAATATGCCTGAGGACACCCACGCCAATAGACGGTGCGATGAACTGGCTGTATGTGGGTTCTACAGGCTGCTTTTATGGTAATAGTACAAAAGAAAGGAGATAAACTAGATATGGTAACTGAGATGTGGTGCTTGGTCATGTAGGTTCGTTCCCTCGTGGTTCTTCGTCGATCCCGCATGCTCTTGGTGCCGGGAGATCGTCGGTTTTGACCCCCACGGTCTATATTTGATATATTGGCAATACCGTGGTGCCTTCCGCACCCATAGTACGATGCCGCGCCAGCCTGGGGTTGAACCCAGCCTTTTCAATACATTCCTCCTCGTGCTTGTCTTTGGTGGATCTGGCCATGGGCAGTGCTTGGCCTGCGAAGTACCGAACTGCCTCAATCCGATCGTTAGAATCTAGATTAGGACTTGTGTGTCTTTGATTGACAGGTCATGTTGTGCCGCGGCACCACGTGATTGTCCGATTGCTTTGGCAGTTCCTGTCTTAAGGTAACAATGGGTCTATGGTCGACCGCGGCCCGTTAGCAGGCACTGCGGCAGGTTATACACAACTATGGGACGCTGCAGCATAGCCACGGCCACTTTCCTCCATAGTGTAACCGCTAACACAACTATGTCTTTGGCAGAGAGGTGCTGTGGTGGCACCACGGCCGCTCTCCTACGCAGTTTAATGTACCGTGCAACATGTTAAAGTCTCGCAACTTCATCTATGCAGTCTCTGGGTTGCTTTTATAGGAATAACTCCCTTGAATGGTTATAGGCGGTTTATGGGTATATCTCCTTGGCAGTGTATTCAGAGTACAATACGCCGCGGTGACACTGCAGTCATGCTCTGAATACTACAGTCAGCAGTCGGAGCTCTCTCTGACTCTCCTTTATATCACCTAACAGAGTTCAGGTATACAGCTATGTTTGTATAACACTGAAGCTTTCCTGCAGCTCTTAATGATATGTTTATAAGCACAAAAATAGCTAGAGGATGGGCATTGAGTGTTGCGCCGTCTCAATTACAAGGGCCACAAAGGTCGAAGACTGTCAAGCACCACCTTAATAACTGCACCATCAGTGCGCAATTCCGGAAATGGATGTTTTCCTGCCAACAACTGTCCTCAAAATGATATCAGCATATCGTAAGGATAGCCACCCTTACAGTACAGCTTCAGCAAACTCATTGTTCATATTGTGGACTTGATGAGTATAATATATCCCCCCTTCCGCACACTGAGAAGAAATGATCAATTGTGTTGAAGATATTGTAGTGATAACAGATGAGAGGCTGAAATCTGCGATACAGGCCTGAATGAGGGAGTTACGAAGATGTTCTCCTATGCAAGTGTTTGAGGGGAGAGAAAAATGTCTGTAGGAAACATCAACCACATACCACCTTCAAATCACCGTGCACAACATCCTTGTCATGTAGATATCGAAGCCCAAACACCACATCCAAAATCTGAGGCAAAAGACCATTGTTACCACGATTCAGTCAGAAAGAGGTACTTGCCCAAGAAATCAGATGATTGGTGCTATGTGATTCTTTGGACTCTGTCAAGAATGAATAGAGGTTCCCATTTTCCATCCACGGAGACACTAGGCAGAGCCTGTTCTGGAGACAGTACAAACCAAAAAATGGAAGGAGGTTGAGGTGAGAGAGTTGGCACCAAATGAGTGCTTCTCGGCCTGGCTTTGGCCTAAGCAATGACTTTTGGCGGAAAATTTGGATGAAATTTGGCTTCGGCCTGACTGAATCTCAGGATGAGCCATTGGTGGCTTGGCTTTGGCGTTGGTACCAAAGCCAAAAAGCCATGGCTTTTTGGCCTGAGGCCAAAGCCAGAACATCACTAGCATTGAGAGTGGAGCCCCGAGTTGCTTGAGAGCTTTGTTAGAGCCTTAAAAAGCCTGCACTTATTCATTGTCACGAGATTTGAGTCATAATCTAATAACTAGTGATTTTAGGTTAACAGGTCATCTGATCATGTTCATCGCCTTGCTTTAATTACAGAGATGAGTCTTCTGAAGTTTGCATGAAGAAGCAGATTTGAACCTCCTGAACATACAATGGATCCAGGGATATTTGCTTCTTTTTTTGTTGCCCCTTTGACAATACTGTATCAATATGTAGGGGAGCAACCAACCAAGGACCGTGACATGCCCGTTGCCTCTTTTTCAGGCAACGGAGGCCACCGTGAGCGTGACCATTGCCTCAGAAGGCAACGAGATAAATATTTTTCCCTCAGAAACAGACCAAATACGGGATTTCTAGCACTTATCTAGTGCTTTCTGGGGGAGAAATACTGGTTTCGTGACTTTCCCGACCTATTCCCAAGGCCAGGAATTTTTTTCGGATTTCTTTCGTCAATGTCACGATTTTTCCAAGCAACCGAGCTCACCGTGACCGTGACAAAGGCAACGCAACGGACGGGCCGTTACCGTGACCGTTGCTCCCCTACACATAGAGACAGTAGACTCTTAAGTTGAAATTAAATCCAAGCCTCTTATGGAATAAATTTGCTCATTCCTTTCAAACCAAACACATGTATACATAGCAAACCAGTAACCATAAATAACAACATGGAAAATCATCAATGAGAACATACAAAGCCTCAGGCCACAATCAAACCAAGCTCTTTCTCTTCACATCTTATCCCGGTCTTCAATGTCAGATAGATCATCCTCCAGTTCCTCCATAGTCCCAGCCAGTGCATTGAGCTCTGCCAGATGAGCCAAGTTCTTTTTGTGTTGCTCCAGCACATCTTCATTGATACCAGCAAGTCTCTCTTTGATATGTTGAACCTGTTTGACCTGTGAAGAGCGTTCAAACAGGGGTCCTGCTCTCTCCCAAAATTCCATTGCCTTGAGTGGGCAGCCATGCCCCTTAGAAATGTCTCCAAGTTGAAGCATGCATTCAGCTCTGCTGCGATGAACATCCATCTGGGTAAATCCCTCTAGAGCAACTGTGAACAAGCTGATGGCTGTATGCTCATCGTTCTGCAAAAGGAAAATATTTCCGAGGAATTGAAAAGCTTTGTAGATTCCGAGCTTTTCTTTTCTTTGAAGGGAATTGACAAGATAAATGGCTGTCCAGCTGGACATCCCATCCAAATCACCCCAGTAACTGGTATTGCCAAGCCGCTCCAGACAATAAGTTTGGATTTGGGAGTATTCTAGAGTCTCTTTGAGGCACCTTTTAAAAATAGTCTTGGCGGCCAATGAATTTCCCTCCCTCAGGTAGAGATCTGCAAGAATAACATCACACAGTGTCACTCCCTCAACATCACCTGCAGGATCTAACATTTTTCTGGCTCTGTCACAATTCTTCTGCACCTCATCCTTTGGAGCACCAATCAACACATCAATTTCAGCGACATTAAGTAAAGCCCAACCATATCTGCGAGGATCCTGTGTGGATCCTTCCAGAATCCCAATCTGGATACTGCGAGCCTCAGCATACTCTGATTTGAGCCGGTGGATCTCTGCCTGAGTGTTCATGATGTTATAGTCCAAGGCTCCATGGGACATGCCACAAAGTCCTAAGAGGTCTCTTGCTCTAATACAGAGAGACATGGCTTTTATGTGGTTCCCTAATGTATAGCAGCAAGTAGCCTCAATATTGAGTGCCTGTGCTTCTCTGTATAAATCTGCAGAAATTATGGCCAGTCTCTGAGCCTCCTTTGCATGCTTTTGAGCTGCAGAGTAATCACCAATGTTCCATTCAACCCATGCAAGGTTTCGCAATCCTTGTGAATGCCATTTGGTGTTCCCAGTTGAAAGTGCTAAAGATACAGCAGCTTCACAAAATTTCTTAGTCGAGGATATATCACCCTCTTTCCGATAATAGGTTGCCAAGACATTATAGAATCTGCCTGTGTGAACTCAGATTAGTCTCAACAAGCCAGCAGTCATCAGACAGCATACATTTAAGATCTATGTCATCAAACTCTTCAAAGTGTTCCAGGACATTATAAGCTAGTGTCTCCAGATTGGAAATTGAATACACCCGTGAGTTGACCTGCTCAATAATGAGGTATGCCTCGAGATGATGGTCACAAGGGTGGGGAAGGACAATATGAATCTCTTGAATCCAAGGAATACCTCCTCGCCTCATGGCTTGGCTAAAGTTATTCAGATAGCATGCACAGTAAATGCTATTCACTAGGTCTGGGTGACCCTGTTGCAACCCATTCTGAAGGACATTCTGTATGTTTGAGTAGTTTGATGATACTCGAGCAACTGTGCTAGAACTTGATTGATTTCCTCGGTATTCCATGTAGAATTCAAGTAATTCCTGGAAATGTTTGAGAAGAGGTTGGATGAGGTAATCGCCAGGTGGCTGGATCTTCTGCATATACTCTCTGATAGGTACCAATGCTTTCAGCCGCTTGTTTTCATCACTGTAGGCCAAGCTGGTACGAACCAATGCTGCTTTGCAACCCAGGATATTATCGAGTGGGAGCTTGCTCTGCATCAGCTCAACATCTGAGAGACCATCAGGGAGCATTGATAGGAGGCTCAGGAGATTTTTTGAATGAGGATTGAGTCTAGGACTTGACAAGGACAGTGAAATCGACAAGTCCAAGTTGGATGTTCTATCATATCCATCTGACATCAAGGATGTTTTCTCCTCCTCCCAGTGGGATAATACATGGGAGCAGCCCTCAGAGTCAACCAAATGAGCTATGAGACTGATTGCCAGGGGCATGTTGTCGGTCAGAGAGAGGACCTTGTCAACCTCCTTTGGATCATGTGTATTGTCTGCAATATCTATAAATGTTTGTCATGCTGCAACTTGCCCCAAGGGCTTCAACAGTGGCAGAAATGGGTGAGTCCATGCCACTTTTGCTGGTCTTTCTGCTCCTCGCATTGTGATCTGAACACCATAAGTTGAAAGCACGGGTGAAAAACCTTTGAAGACCTACCAACAATGCAAGATGATCTACACCTGTGAGAAGTGACAGAAATTCCTCTATTTTGCCTCGAGACTCGGCTGGCTCCCACAATGTCTCAAGATTATCCAGAATCAGGAGACAGTATGAGCTGCTGGAGAAGTATTGGATGACTGGGTGTGTAAGGTCTTTCCCTGGCTTCAGTCCAACATGGGCCCCTATGAGAGCAGCAAGTTCCACTTGGGTTGCTGCCAAATCACAAGTAATGAAGAACCGATGCTGATTATATCTCTCAGTAATTCCTGTATGATGGATGACAGCTCTTGCAAGACTGGTCTTTCCCATTCCACCTGCACCCAAAATGGCAATCCTGGGTGTTCCTTGACTGAACAGTTGAAGAATGTTTGATAGCTCTGAGTCTCGTCCATGAAATATCTTGGGCTGTGATGGCAGCATGGAGATTGAGTTGGAGCTTGAATATATTTCAGATACAAGAGGTTCATAGAGAGCTGAGCAGAAACTGACCTGTTATGAGAGCCCGAATAAAGCCCACTGATCTGTGCAACATCTATTAGTTGATTCTCTGAGAGAGGACTAGAATTCCCCTACAGAGGATGCTCTATCTGAACTGGTTGTGTCTGACAGAGCTTCAATCATGTCAAGCACTTCTTTTTGTTGTTTTTCTGCATCTGCTTGCATCTGTGCAATGTCCTTCATGTGATCGACCATTGGGACCTACGTATCACATGCAATGAATAGTTAATTCCCAACCAAACAAATGACACACCTGAAAAATCTCAAATCCTTGTTGTAGTCCTGCCTTGCAATCCTTGAGCAGTGTGCTCATCTCGCCTTGATGGAAAAAATTCTTGAGCTTGCTGCTATTTTGTTGAGCTTCAACAAAAGTGTGGATTTTATGGAGGGTCCTGATAATAGTAGTCAATACTGGTGGAGTTTTTTTTCTTCCAAAACAAGTAACATACTCTGTGAACTTTCCAATGTGAGCCAACACACTTGGTGGCAATTCCCCCCCAGTGGGGGAATTGATGTGAACCATCAGAATTGCATTCAGCAACTCGTAAGTTTGTTCCAGTAATTGGGCACAGTCATTCTTATTTCGTCTAACAGTCTGTCATGTTGATTGAGATTCATGGTGTGGCAGACTCAATTGCAATTTACCTGCATATTCTTCAAGAGAGACTGACTTGTATTCCTGATGGCTTCCAAGAAGGGGCTCTTCAGACTACTGGCAAGGATTCTCGCAGTATTTGCACTGATTGTCAAACATGTTGTAATGTTGTTCAGCCGAATTTGAGTCACAGTGGGTTGGGGGGGCATCTTTATGCTGGATCGCGGGGTGCGAGACATGTAGGTATTTATCTTGTATGCCAATGGGATTGTGCACATAACACACATAAGCTGTGATCCGGAGCCTCCTTAACTCCGCCGATAGACGTTTGAACCCGTCAAATAAAGACGGGTCAGTCACGAAAATGGAGTTCCGAGTCTGTTGCTTGATACCAACCGGCATATTACTGATTGTGCTTTCTTTCAGGTCCCTTGCATATCCATTTAGTCTAATTATCCGTAGTCAGCAGTTTATGACTAATGTCGGAACCAGCCGACATGTATGCTCCGGCTCAACTCCGGCTTGCCTGCACATTCGGATGCACACAAACAACAAACCTCCAGTGTCCCGATTTGGGAACTGTCAATGCCACCTCAAAGCTCCCAATTCTCCCTAAGCCTTGTCAAGACCGAGATTAATTATCCATTCCTTTTTTTTCGGTGTCTGTGAGCCTGTTGTAATCTCTTATAGACAGATGCTACAACAAAAAAGTGCTTGCACCAAGCTCGTACTTACCTGCGCAGCCTTTGCTGTAAGCTTGTTATGGTATCCACACGGTGGTTAGAATCCAATGCTCTCTGTTTAAAAGAGAAGTCGACAGTTCCTTCTTGCACATATTGATTCACAGCAAAACCTACACACTTCTCTACGGCTGCAACTCAAAAATTAAGCCACTCGAGATTTTTCGCCTAATTATGTTCAAAATGCTCCCGAGAAAGCCGAAGTCAACCCAACTTCGCTCTTAATCGAATCAGAACAGCGCTATTAAGAAATGTGCTATACAAGGAGCAACACCTGAATGCATAAATGGAAGAGTGGGTCACGAGTGGAAACTGTATTTTGCAATAGACATTTATGCTTGGAGACGTTCCTGATGCGTCAAAACACGTGAGCAGGCATATCCACTCGACCTCTGTCCAATATTAATCACGACGCTGATCAAAATGCTCCACAACATGCTTTTGGGCGGCCAGAGGCCAAAATCTGCGATAGAGGCCCTGAACAAGGGAGTTACAAAGATGTTCTTCTATAAATTTATATGATTCTTTGGATTCCGCCAAGAATACCTGGAGGTTCCCATTTTCCATCCCCGGAGACACTAGGCGGAACCTGTTCCGGAGATGGTACAAACCAAAAAATGGAAGGATATTGGGGTGAGAGAGTTGGTGAGGATTTAAATACATGCTTCGAGATCAACGCCTCCCGACTCCAACGACTCACGAGTCACGAGAACAACTCCGCGTGGAGAGTCCAGCAAAGTTGATTATACTTACATGTGCGGGAGGAGGGAGGGAGGGAGGAAGAGAGGAAAGGGAGGGAGAATTTGGACTCTTGATTATACAGAACTGAACAAACAAAACAGTGAACCGTTGCCTCATATACCCCGAGTCCGAGTCCCAGTGCGAGGATGTCGCGGTAGGTTTACTTTAATTATACATTGTCAATTGAACTCGCCAGGAGGTAAGTAGGTTGAAAATAAAAGCTCACAGGAAATGAAACTCGAAACTGCTTGAGCGGGATAGATAACGTTCGGAGCTCCGGCTCCAGCGTCGCGTAATTAACTCGACTTGACTTAAGTACCTTACCTTACCTTGACTTGACTCGACTTGTATTGGACTTGTACAGGAACATCAAGCCATCCTGCGAGTGGGGGCGGAACCGCGGTACCCCATCCTAGAAGCTTGGAAGCCGCTCGCCTCGAACCCCAGGTGATTTGGGTGCATGTAGGCGCAGTAGTTGACAGGTACGTTGGCGTGGGTGCTATTAATGACGATGACGATGTCGCAAACGACGAACGCCGATCTGGAGCTTACATACGAGCGGGGACGAGGGACGTGGTGTGATTCCGTTTCGCGCTGGAGCCGCATCCCGGTCCAGGGAAAGCATGATTCATAGCTGGGTGCTTGGAATCTTGGATGTGATGGGATGAATTCGCCCCTAGACGCAAAGTTCAACAGGCCGAGTAATCAAACGGAGGAATCGAGGGATCCGCACCCCGGCTCCGTGTACTTAGCGAGATTAATGCCATTGCCTTCCGCCAACAACGACTCCGTCTGGATGGGATATGGGATCAGGATCCCGGCATTGATTGCGCGTGCGGAGTTTGAGACTTGTAAGGACGGATATGGGGTTAGGCACCAAGCAAGAAAGGAAGAAAGCGAGAATAGACTCGGAAATCGACGGATTTGAATGGGCGTTCGGTTGGGCTCGAAGGCGGAACCAAAACGTCGAATCGGCTGGGTGATGGTTCTCCACAGAGCATCGGGTGGAATATGATCTCGGCTGGGCGTCCCCGGCCAAACCCGACTCTACCCGTGCATGCGGGAAAGACATCCGCTTTGGGACACAACATTCGGCCCGTTCCAAATGAAAAACTCCGACGGCTTTGCTGCACTGACGAGTGCGCATAGCATGAACTTTACAGCCCGGATTTGCCTTGGCACAAGGGTGAAGACTCATCTGTCATTTATATTCGACCTAATTTCAAGATTTTTTTTGCCTTCCTCTATCTGTGCACTGTCCCGGGAGGATGAACTAGATGTGTTGACATCACAAAGCCACCAGATGCACTGTTCCATTTTTCGTGCAGGCAGCTGGGTGTAGAACCATGGGAAATTTTGACACAAGGATGCGAGTTGCATGAAGGCACCTCTCTCAATTTTTCTGAGCATAAATTTGAAGAAATCTGCTCATCTATTTGAACTTTGAATGAGATCAAGGTGTGTCGTTATTTGCCAACAGCCTATGAGAACTCGACATCAATTCTACGCGCCCGGCAACTCTAATCAATTTATGATGATTCTACCCGACATTCTACGCGAGTCTACAGAGAATTGATCCCAACGGATCCGACGTCCTCCAAGGAACATAGGTACAGCAAATTAATTAATTAATGGCGGATCTCGAGGAGGGGTTATGAGAAGGTGCGGGATGCGATGCGGGAGTGGGTGCCGTGAAAATTAGAAGAATACTCGGAGGAGTCGTGGGGCCACTCTTACAGTACTGAGTAAAGATCATCAAGCCAAAGTTATCCCGGGACGGAGCCCCCTTGAGTAAACCCAATTCCAGTTCTGTTCTCTTCTGGTCTGCAGTCAACTGAGTTATAACTTATCCGAGTCGGAGTCAGCGGGTCGGAGTCGGAGAAGGGTTGGGAAGGGCGGGCGATTGACAGGCAGATATGTTGGCGTTGGTGGTATATTCAACCAAGGCGGATTTACTTAGCGAGGATGTCGCTGGCGCTACAGCAGTGCGATGGTACACTTGGATTTGGAGTAAAAGCAGTGACCTGCCTGACTTGAGCTTGGTGTGCCGACTCGAAATTAAAGCCTGCTTGTCACTTGTCACTTGAACGAACGAGACAGATGACAATTTTAAACGTTATCATTCCGGGCCCGAGGCGGATCCAGCAGGATTAGCAATCACAGTAACTTAGGCGAAATTAATGCCTACTCTAACGACAACGGCTTCGCTTGGAGAGGATCCTGGCATTGATTGTACATGTGGAGATGTGCGGAGTTGGGATGGCGGATGAAGTGTGGACTTGCGAGGACGGATGGAGGGTCAAGCCCAAACCAAGAAAGGAAGACTAGACTCAGACTCGGAAAGAGACAGACTGGATGGACTTGGATGAGCTCGAGGTGGAAGGTAAATTAATTAATGGCGGGTATCGAGGAGGGGTGGGTTACAGGACGTTACGATTCAAGAGGATGGTGTGTTAGACTTGGAGCTTGGAGGAGCAGGCGTATAGGGCGATTTTATATAAAAAATGGCTGTGAATTAGAGGTGCCCTTTTATATATAAACGCCTGTAATCAGCGAGGACGCTTTATATATATTGTAGGGGTACGCACCTGCGACCGCATCAGGCAGGCTATCCGGCGGCGGGGTCGTATGGCGCAGTGGTCTGTGCACGAAAAGGCGCGTGGCGGTGCGGACAGCCCACCCAAAATGTGCGGCGCTCCTCCACTTTCGTACGGCTTCCTGGTACACTATCAAGGGCTACATACGTTAGCCAGGCAACATATGAACGTACCTTGAGGGTCTGTTGAGCGTGGATGGGGTCGTTTCCCACCAGGGCTCTCCTGTTAGGTCCTTGAATTGGGGGGGCGCCTCAAAAGCGCCTGTATTTGCCTGTGTTATGTTCGCATGGCTCGGCCTTCTCCTCGGCTTCTCCCTTCCCACGCTGCCCCTCCCTCACCCTGCCAGTTCCCTCCCCCTCCCGGCCGTCCAGCAACCTTGCGACACCCTTACGGTCGGTGCTCCCCACTGATTCTACTCTTGCCGCACCCACCAACCGCGCCGACCGTCCCGCCCGCCCCCCAATTATTTGATGCATTAAATTTTCGATTATTTGATGCACTAAATTTGTACAATCCTCCCTGCACATCCAGCTCCTTATCCCGCTCATTTTCCACCGCTGCGCACGCGGGTCCGCCACATTCCTGCCCCCGCGCCGCGCCTACCGCCTAGCCGTTCCCCATTCAGGCTTAAAAATCTCAAAACTGTCGGCGGTTGGCTCGCGGCCTGAAAAATGGCCGCTGAGCGCAACCCTAATGGCTTCCCAACGTTCTCCTTCCCTCAAAACTCTGCATGAATCCTCCGCGACCCCAATTTTCTTCATTTTCCCCTTTGTATTTATGGTCTACTCGTCAGGCAATTGAATACATTCTTCTCTTAATTTTCTCTTAATTTGTTTGAAGGTCATGGCGCCGCGATAATCGACTTAGGGACAATTTTTGAAACCAAACGCGCCGAATCTTAGGCGAACAGGCACGGCAATCTAATTTGAACTCCAAATTTGGACGTAGACGCAGGCGCTCGCTTAAGCGCCTACGGCGATCAAAACTGACTTATACTCAAATAATCGAGACCAAATACGATGTATAATTCATTAACGCCGTGGGACGTACAAATTTCGGGAGTAGACGACGGTAGACGACAATAGACGACAGTAGCAACGCTGGTTGAGCAGCAGCTGCGTCGGAGAACCCTGGTTGCGCAGGAAAGAATATATTCTTAAGTCACCTTGCGCCTATAACCGACAGTCAGAAATTGAAGACTCAAATAGAAACGAGAACTCGCCTTTTCTGCGGGTGGGGGAGCTCATTCTCGAGGTCTAACTTTCTCTTCGACGGAGCGTCCTTTGCCGATTTCTTTTGAGCCGCCTCCGCCCGAATCTCCGCCATCGTACGTTTCCTCTGCAGCTCAGACTCCGCGACTTTGGCGCTGGGACGCCTGACCCGACTGCCGAGAGCGCTCGGTTCTGGGCGCACCATTCGGGCTCCGAGAGCCGCGGGTCCCGCAGCCAACGGCTCATGTCCCGGTGGTGGGGGAGGGAATGTGTACACCTCCCCGTCGCCGACTCGCTTCTTCCGCGCCTTTCTCGCCTTTTCCTCACCAGCATCGTGCTTCCTCCCTATCTCCAGAAGCTGCCTCTTCTGCGCCGCCGACAAGGTGGGAATGTGCGTCTCCAATGGCAACGCAACGACGTTCCCTAGAGCGTCGTACGTCTGCAGGAAACGACCGTCCCCTGCGTCGCTCTCGACCGGGGTGTGTGGGCTGCCTTCGCCTGCGTCCGCGCTTCCCTCGGCTGCCTGTGCACCTCCTCCCCGCGCGCCTCCTCGTCCTCCTCTCCCCCGCCCACCTCCGCGCGCACCTCGCCGCCCGCCGCGGCCGCCTCGTCCTGGTTTGTCTGGCTTTGGCCCGACGGGGGGATTGCACATTGGCCGCGACTCCGGAAAGTTGTCGTGCGACAGTCTTGGCGCAGGCGCAGGCGTTGTCATCGTCATGGTTACCGCCTGCGCATGGGCCAACGATGTCGATGCGGGTGTCGCGGAGGCAGTGAGAGCGGGGAGTGGTGCTGGATGAGAGGGTGAAGTCGCCGATTTCGTTGATGCCGCCGTCACAGTGTGCACGACACGCAAAGGTGAGGGAGTTGTTACTGCAGATGAAGAAGGACGAATCCCCACTCCTGGCGTCCGCATGGCTGGCGTACCGCGTGCGCGACACTGGGGAGTCGGTGCTCCTACAGCAGGAGCCGCTACTGCTGCAGGAGCGGGTGTCGAAGGCGTTTGCACGATTGGCGTCTGCCTGATCGGGGTACCGGATGCTTGGCGCTGGGGCGTCGGCGTTGGTGCTGCAGAAGAGGGCCTCGAAGGCGTGACGGCTGGGGAACGCGGAGCTGGAGCCACGGGACCCGGGGACCTATGTGTAGGTAGAGAGTCGCCGGATGAGTCGGCATCGAAAGCGTGGCGGGTTTCGGCAAAGTGAAATAGGATCCAAAATTCGGAGAGACAGGCGCTGAGGGTGTGGGGACTGGGGTGCGCGGAGCTGCAGCCCCGGAGCTCGAGTCGATAGACGCAGTCAGGGGTTGATAGACGAAATTTGAGACAAAAGGTGAAAGGTCGCTGTGCGTCGCTGACTCCTCCGAAAGCGATGTCAGCTCAAAGGGCGCTGGGTCGTCCGCTGGGTCGTCTGCGGCACGTCCAAACAAAGACCCGCGGTGCGCAGGTCGTGGTTTGGGCCTTGTCATCGCGGGTGGGGAAAGGCGCAACGTTGTCGCGGGTGGGGAAAGGTTGTAAGACATTTCAGCCGCGGGATCGACGGTTGGGCATGTGTATAAGCCCATAACTGCGGGATCGACCGCTGGGGAGGCGAACAGGGCCATGTCAAGCGCTGGGTCCATGGTAAGTTTCGCAGGGATTGAGTCCTCCGCACGCCAGTCGTCGTTATTCCACCAGTCACCTCCAGCGGAGTTTTCGGCAGATGAGCGACCGGCGGGAGCTGCGTCGAAGAACGACGCAGCGGGTGGGATAGCAGCCCCTTCAGTGTCGGCGTAGGCAGATGGCTCCGCCGCCTGTTTGTTCTTCTTTTTGCTTTTCTTCTTGCGCTGGCGTTTCTGGCGGTCTTCCTTCGGCGGCTCTGGCCCTCCGACCCCATGGCTGTGCGCTCCGTCGTCCGAGGGGCCAGAGACGCCTGAAGAGCCTGTATCCAGTGCGACCTCAGATTCAGGTACTTGAAAAGCGCGCGCTCGTCGAGTCGGGTGATCTAATGATCGGCTTTCTCAGCTTTTCTGCTCTCAAGGACAAGGAACAGGAGACAGCGCACCAAAAACCTTCTTGCCAAACTGTTGCAGTGGTGCAACGACGTTGTCGTCCCATCCGGCGATCGCTTGGTCAAGAGTGTGGCCCGCTGGAGTAACGCCGTGGCAGTAGCTGAGAACAAATAAGACGAGTGTCACTACAAGCGCGGTCACGGTACCTTTGTGTCCCAATCTTGCCACCCTGGTTCGGTATTGGGCCAGTCATGACCGTCCCACCCACCCATCCAGTCAGCTCCCCCAGCGCCCCATGGAATGTCTTCAACAGTGGCCCGAGCTTCTCCAATCCCCTGCAGCGAGCCACTTTAGATGATTTTGAAAGCCGTTTGAACGTCGATCCACTCACTCTTGGAATTCCTCCGGCGTCTCAGCCTTTCCCATCGCGAGCCCAGTCTTCCTGCGCTCCTGTTGGCTGAACGCCTCTTCGACTGCTGCCTTCTCCTCCTCTGACGCCTTTTCAAACTGTTCCGCGCGCACTTGCCTTTGCAATTTCAGCATCGCACTGCGTCCAGTCTTGATTCGCGTGGTCCGCTCGTCGGGAGTTTCCTCGTCGTCAGATGTGCCCATCAAATTGTGGTACTCCGTCGCCTTCAGCGCCTCCTCCAAAACTTCTGGATTGCGCTTCTGCCAAAGCTCGACGCGGTGCAATTTCCGTGTCCGCTTCCCCCCTCCACCGAAGTTAGCCATGAGCTCCTTCAACCCAAAGGTGTTCGTCCCGCTCAAGCCATTCAACAGCTTCTTTTCCTTTTGCGATCTGTTATTAAACCAGTTGTGGATAGTCTGCTCGAGCGTCAGTGCGGCCCTACTACGCACACCACAGCGTCCAATATTACTGACCGTCTTATTTTTTTCCTGAGCTTCGCCCACCGCAACCTGATGCTCCACAGAAACACCAGTGTCTTCAATCAACACACCCTGCGTGCTGAGCATGGGTAGTCCCAAGTCGAGCTCGACGGGCCACTTATCGTTCCACCCCCGTTCCACCTTCGTCCAGAATCGGCCGAGATTTGGTTGAAGCTCTTGGAATTCTGGAAAGTGCGACTCCAGGTAAGCCAGCTTATCCGCGCCAAGCTGGCTTTTTCTTCCTCTGCCCATGAACGCTGGACAATAACTGTGAAAGCAGGGACACGGAAGACAAATTTTGCGCGACAATGGGAATTAATGACCGAGATCAGGAAGGGAAAGGCGCGTCAAGAAAACCAGTGCGACGTGGAGAGGTAAAAAGCGGTCACCACTTCACCGCCATAGCAAAACCTTCCACTTCCGCGCAAAATTCGACCCTCGCCAGTCACATTTCGCTCTTTAAACGCGTATGTGAGTGCATCATTTGCTTTTAGCTGTTGTATTGCCCCAAACGAGTAAATATTCAAGTGCTTTCGCATGCAAAACAATTTCACCCCGATAACTTTCCACAAAGAGACATACGCTCGATATGGGTTTCTGCAAAATCTCAGCATCACAGTCCATCATCGTTCTGAGCTTCTGCATGTGCGTGTGATCGGCCACACACTCATTGTACACACGTTTCCGATGATAAGGTGCGTTCCCAGGTATCTCTGATAAATAAATAATCCTTGTTTCAGATTGATCTCATTTACCGTTTGATATCCACCCCCACATCGACATCTTCCCCCCAGCCATGACCTCCTCTGCCGCCGCGACCAAGACCTCCAGCTCCGCCCCCACCGAGCTGGAGGCGTTGGTCGCACTTGTGGATCGTTTCGCCGCCTCCTCCCTGGAAACCACCCGCCTTGCTGTCGAGTTGCAAGGTATCTCACCCATCTCCACTGATTGTGCCCTCACTAATGTGTTCGCAGCGAAACTACCCGTCGTTCTCGCGGCTGAGGTTGCCGCTGCGACATCTGCCGCCGCCACCGTCGCGGCAGAAACCGATGCCGAAGCCGCTGGCCCTGTATTCGTGCGCGGGGTTGCGAAGACACCTGCGCAGCTCGAAGCCGCCTTCCCTGAAGGATCTGGCGAGACCTGGTACGTCGTCATCCGCGGACGCGAGCCAGGTATGTATCGCACAGCGTACGTTGTTTCTTTCTTTTTCTTGCATATTCTTCGAACTCTAAATCATTCACACAGCGACGAAGCCGACGCCGTTTGCAACGGCGTCCCCAACCAGTTGAAGCGGAAGAAGACCAGCCGTCGCGAGGCCATCGCCTGGTACCGCTCACACTACCTCGCGGCCCCGCCCAACAACGTGCAGAAATGGAATGAAGTGTAGTTTTTAGTTTTAAATATATTTTACATGTATGTGACAGCGTTTTGAAGCTCCTGCCCACTTGTTTCCTCCCCTTCCTCAATTTCTATAAGCATTCCACCAGGGCGCAAAAACCGCGCAAAAATATGTACTTTAATTGTTTGGGGATAATACAAGTATCTGAGATCCGCCCGCTGTTAAAAGAAGTCACATTCGCCTGCAGTGCATGTAGTCATCGAGATAATCGATGAAACTCGGCATCCGCCATTGGGGCTCGGGGCTTGGACTGGGACTGGGGCTGCCCGTCGGCGTCATGAAGCGCAGCTTTTGACGCTGCCTGGAGTCCCCGCTGCTTGTATTGTACTGCTCAACCTTCCCTGCCCAATGAAGCCAAGAAGCGCGTACCTTTCTGCATCTTGATCGATGTCAACTTCCCAACTGTTCGGAATAGGCGTCAGAAGCATCAGACGCGCTTTGGCCACCACGTACTGATTGGCAGCCTCATGCGCCACTTCAGAGATGCTTCTAAAAACACCGAATGTTAACCCCCTCGGGTGCCACGAAAATCCTACTTACCTCACGCCCGGTTCGTGCTCATCATCTGACCCCACATCATCATCCGACCCAACCTCCTCCCCAAACGCCTCCTCGATAGCCTCAGCATTACTACAAACGACAATAGCATTACTTCTTGATTTTTTATTAAAAAAAAGATCAACGTACCGCCAGTTGTGGAATGGGCTTTCAGGGGCGATGCTGTTCCTGAGTCATAATGAGATGGTCTCCTTGAGTAGAAGAAAAGAAACCGCTCACCTGGACAGCAATTTGGGCCTTTCGAGAAGCCCAGTCTGCCACATCCCAGCCAGGGTTTCGGAGGCCTCTCGCTCCGCATCAGCGAGGATCCGCGCATCCTCGTTGTCATGCGCAACGTCGACCGACGGGCCTCCCACATCGCCATCGGGTAAGCCAGGATCCTGTTGCTGCTCGTTATCAGGGCCTACCACGCTGTGGCCTCGGTCCAATGTCTCTTTCTTCGGCTCTTTCTTCGGTCTCGGTTTATCTGACGCGCGCCGTTTGGCTTTCAGCAAAGCCCTAAAGCACCATTAATCCAAGCACAGTATTAAGTTTGGCTGTCGCGCACCTTTTTTCCGCCATTTGTAAGCGTCGTTTCTCCCGTATGGTATCGGCGCTGTTGATGTTCATCCTTGACATGATATCTATGGATATCCTCTGGCGGACACCTACTTTTGTTCGTAGTACGTTGTCCACGCCTGTTTTTTTCTCTCTGCTGCCGTGGAGCTGTAATGGGCATGCAGATTTAGATACACGTATCAAGAAAGAGCAATAAACTCACCCCGTTTGCTCCTGGGTTGATTTATTTTTAGTTCGCCCCATTTTGGTCGTCGTTGAGCTGAAGCAAGAAGGGATCAGTGGCTATGCCTCTGCCAAACCCACCTACCCATCGAGCGACCACACAGACATGAGGAACTTGACTCTTTTATGCGTCGTTGGGTGCGGAAGGACCCTGGCAATTGGCTTCTGCAATTCGTAGTTGAACTGGAACATGCCGGGAAACCCACGTACCAGACATTGAGTTCCAGTGGAAAAACCCCGCCAAACCGACCCACCAGGCAAACGATAACAAAAAGGTGAAGAACTTGAGAGTTTTGCGTCTCTTTGAGTGCGGAAAGACCCTGGTATTGAGTTTTTAATATCAGCAGTTGAACCGCGACGTATTGGCAAACAGCACTCACCGGACATCAAGTTCCAGTGCAAAACCCCGCCAAAATCACCCCACCCATCGAGCGACCAAAAAGACATGAAGGACTTGAGTGTTTTACGCGTCGTTGGGTGCGGAAGAATGCTAATAGTTGATTTCAATCATTAGTAGTTGCACCGCGATGTATTGAGGAACCACACTCACCTCAGATCGAGTTCCAGTGCAAAACCCTGCCAAACCCATCGAGCCAGCGAACGACCAAAAAGATATGAAGGACTAGAGGCTTTTACGCGTCGTTGGGTGCGGAAGGACACTATTAGTTAGTTTTCATTGTTAGTAGTTGACCCGCGACATATTGGGAGACCACACTCACCGTACATCGAGTTCCAGTGCAAAACCCCACCAAAATCACCCCACCTGTCGAGCGACCAAAAAGACATGAAGCACTTGAGTGTTTTGCGCGTCGTTGGGTGCGGAAGGACTATAGGACATATGTTTTACTATTAGTAGTCGGCCCGCGATGTATTTTGAAACCACACTTACAGTACATTGAGTTCCGGTGCAAAAACCCCGCCAAACTCATCCACCCATCGACCGATAAAAAAGACTTCAAGGGCTTGAGTTTTTTGCGCGTCGTTGGGTGTTGTGGAAGGACTATAGGACATAGGTTTTATCATTAGTAGTCGGCCCGCGATGTATTTTGAAACCACACTTACAGTGCATTGAGTTCCAGTGCAAAAACCCCCGCAAACTCATCCACCCATCGAGCGACCAAAAAGACATGAAGGACTTGAGTGTTTTGCGCGTCGTTGGGTGTGGAAGGACTATAGGACATAAGTTTTATCATTAGTAGTCGGCCCGCGATGTATTTTGAAACCACACTTACAGTGCATTGAGTTCCAGTGCAAAAACCCCCGCAAACTCATCCTCCCATCGAGCGACCAAAAGGACATGAGGGACTTGAGTGTTTTGCGCGTCGTTGGATGCGGAAGGACTATAGGACATAGGTTTTATTATTAGTAGTCGGCCCGCGATGTATTGGCAAACCATACTTACAGTACATCATGTTCCAGTGCAAAAACCCCCGCAAACTCATCCTCCCATCGAGCGACCAAAAAGACATGAAGGACTTGAGTGTTTTGCGCGTCGTTGGGTGCGGAAGGACTATAGGACATAGGTTTTACTATTAGTAGTCGGCCCGCGATGTATTTTGAAACCACACTTACAGTGCATTGAGTTCCAGTGCAAAAACCCCCGCAAACTCATCCTCCCATCGAGCGACCAAAAAGACATGAGGGACTTGAGTGTTTTGCGCGTCGTTGGATGCGGAAGGACTATAGGACATAGGTTTTATTATTAGTAGTCGGCCCGCGATGTATTGGCAAACCACACTTACCGTACATCGTGTTCCAGTTCAAAACCCCGCCAAATCCACGCCACAGGGATCCACCCCAACAGCCAATATTTGCAGTTGAATTTGCGCGTTGTTGCGTGTGGAAGCGTATTTTGGATAGTTCTCTGGGCAGGCGTGAAACGGCAGTCGGTGTGGTACCAGCACAATGAACGAAATGCCGTGTTCCAGGATGCTGATGGTCACGGGGTCACGCGTTACCCCGCTCTACGTACGGCCTTTATGTTCTATATTTGGCCTTGGTTCCTTGACCTCGTACCACTTTCCTCCACTACACCCTCTTTAATCCTGCTCTCAATCGTCTCTAGTGAGTAAATTCCCCTCCAAACACCCAGTATGGGGAGTGGCAGCTGTACAGCTGTGCGCGGGGACTAACCAGAGGCTTCCATTGCCGGTGTTGACGGCGTGCTCACCCCCCCGATTCCCGCTCCAACTGCCTCACTCTAAAAATTCCAATGAACTAATCACTCAATTCAGGTCTCTTGTGTGCGGCTGCACATGGCCCGCACACTTCGTAGCGGGCGCGAGTTCTCTCCATACAATCTCCAAGTTACACAGGCGCTCCCTCCCAATGCATCATTCACGTTATTCGAGAGTGGAATTTCCTTGCAAGACCATCTAGCAACATCGATTGCTGCTGCCTCCGCGCGCGCCGACCAACTGGATGTGGCCATAGACGAGGGGGATTGGGAGATTGACTCGGACAGTGAAGACGTCGAGTCTCCCATAGCTCAGCCGGGCTGGGATGATATGGACGAACCCCGCCTCGTCGGTGTACTGCCTCAACCAATTGCCGGCGCCTCGTCTCCTATGCCACCACCGCCAGCGACTTCCAATATTCGTGCCGCCTACCTAAAAAAACGTCAAGCTGCGAATAAGCGTGCGCGCCGCCAGAAGAAACGCCAGGAACACGCCCTCGCCAGCGGACCATATGACCGTACACCTAGTGAAAGACACTCTCAAACGCACCGCACCTTACCTCCCGAACGAGTCGCGTTTGACGCTGCAGACCTCCGAACGGCGGGTCCAGGAGCCTGGGTTGGTCCCCGCCGTGTATTTGAGGCCACACCACCTCGGACTGCTCGTCGTCGCGGCCGACGACCAGCGATTATTCGTCGGCTCCGCGAATTGCACGAGCTGCTCGCTCAAGGTTACCGATACATCCAGTGGGATGGAAAGTGTGTCCAGGAGCCTTTTTTAATCTCTCCCTGAACCTGAACCTTTTTATCTAGAGATCCTCTGTTCATCTTGGATGCTGAGGGTCGCATCGTCGCGATTTTCGTCGGGACTCCGGAGGACCCCGATTGGCCGGCTGTCATTGCGGAGATGGTCAAGACGTTCACGCAGGCAAGGCAAGAGGCGTGCGACGAGGCGGCGGTGGCCCCTGAAGCCTCTTTACACCGCCGCGGGGATTACCTTCAATTCACTGAGGGCGCCTCTCTCGGCGGTGGACAAAGGGTGGGTCAAGACGTTTCTTTCAAGCTCTGGAAAATATATCTTACAGACCCTACAGCGCCCCGGCATGCTAGTTATACCCAAGAGAGTTCAACCGATCGTTCGTCGCATCAACGCGAACAAAAGCGTACGGCGCGTGATTGGTTTTCAATCAAGTGTGTTCGTTTTCTTGTTTCTTTTCTTTTCTTTACTGAGTTCCAAAGGCGCCCTGATGAACTTCGCCCCGAAGATGGCGAAGGAATATATCAAGGACTTAAGGACTCTTTTTGAAAAACACCCCGAGCTCCGCCACAACTATCGTAATTCGATCTTCCCCGCGGCGACGTACAACCTGGGCCCGCGCACGGCCACCTTTAATCATTTGGACGGGTTAAACCGACCAGATGGCCTTTGCGCCTTGACGACTGGTGGCGATTATGATCACAAGAAGAGTGCCCACCTCTACCTGGAGCAGCTGCGCGTCGTGGTTGAGTTCCCTTCTGGGGCGACGTCGCTAATCCCGTCGGCGACTGTGGGCCATGGGAACACACCTCTGCAGGACGGCGAAACCCGCTGCAGCCTCACTCAATATGCGGCAGGAGGGTTATTCCGCTGGGTTGGGTACGGGTTCAAAACGGCGAAGCAGCTCCTCAAAGAACGGGGCGGGGCCGCACGCAAGGCGCTTTATGATGGGATGCCCGGAGAGCGTGCCCGGAAAGGCCTGGCGCTGTTCTCGAAACCGGAAGAGTTGGCTGCCGATCGGGCGAGTGTGTTTGCAACTACGTGATCTGATTCGACTTCTGTTGCTAATGTATTTTATTTAATTGATTCAATCAAATACGTTTCACATCCTCCTACCATGAGCTATAACATGAGTGACCCCGAAGAATTTGCCCTCGCTATGGACCGTTTGGCCGCTGGGATTGGCCCCACCCTGGGTCCTCAAAACAAACTCAAGAAGTTGCGGCGCGACCGAGCTGGTTTGCCTCGCATTGTATCTGCAGCGCGCGCGCTAACTCTGTTTCTTTTCCTGTTCTGCAGCGCAGTTGACGCGTCAGCGCCTGCAATCACGCGCTGGAGCGGTACCGACAGTCGCTGAGGGCACTCACCCAGGAGCACAAACGTTTACGGCGACCGAAGACGCGTTAATCCGGCGGGACCGAGTCGGTGTGTCCATACGACAGATGCTCCCTTTCACTTGCTGACCTTCTGGCTAGCGGAACTGGAACGAATGCGCTACAGGCGTCGACCGCAGAGACCCTCGCCACCGCAGCCATCCACTCCACCACTGGCAAAACGCGTGAAGCACGACTACAGCGACCCCGACTGTGCTTTCGTTCGTGAAAGCGACTCCGTGAGTTTTCCCGCCTACCACGTCGAGCCCGACTGGTCGGAGCCCTCGGACGACGACGAGTACGACCCCGCCAGTGGTCTGCCTTACATGCCTCGCTTCCAGATTAGCCGTCGTCGCGCTCACGCCATGGTTGTCGTGGCGGCGCGAATCGGGGCGCAAGAAGCACAGGCGGAGGAGATTGCTAAGCGCGCCGCTCGCCAGCGGCGCGATGCCAAGCGAACGATGGTGCAAGTTGCGGCGCAAATTCTGGAGGTCGGCGCCAACAAGAAGCGACTCGAGAAGGCAGAAATCGGGCCTGCGCCTCACGGGTTCCAGTACATTCAGCTCGGGTGGGTCATTCCTTGTGCGCGTGTCGATGCCACACTTATTGTTCTGTTCTCGGGGCCAGAGAAAGCATCTTTCTGACCCTCATCGGCGGCGACGGTTCCCTGATCCAAGTAGGTGCAGCCGATAGCGTTATTATCTGTAGCATTTAAATAAACACATGCTTTTTTCTGATTCATCAATCAGCTATAAGGGAATGGATAATTGAGGCGAGCACCAAATGGGATGCTCACCTCTTATCTCTGCGCTGTGAGTATCCAGCCACCCGCTATCCCCAGGCTTATATTATTTTCCTAGAACTGCGTTTGTCCTGCCCACCGACCTTCGGGGTTCCGCTGAGTCGGCGGAACTAGCCTGGGCAAACCTAAATCACATTCAGCCAAGGCGACAGATGGGGCCCGGGAAGCGGCGCGATATACTGGAGGCGGTTGATGGCTGGAATCACCAGATCCGCAGGAAGAATGAGGAGTGTCGGGTGCTCGGGGAGAGAGTGCTGCAGAGTCGGGCTCAAGCGCAAGGCCATTCAGCTCACACGGCTTAAAATGATCACCAAAATGAAACTTTTTATTTCTCGGCGCGGTATATCTAAGAGACTTGAACGTTTGAACTTTCGCCGGGATGATTCCACCCATTAGCGGTGTTCCAACCTCCTGGGTTTTCTGGGCCTTGTGGAGTGATCACGAAAGAAGGCCAATCCGGACCTTGATACACCGATACACCGCCTGATCGCGGTCAGCCACCCTTCATACAGTGCACAGGAACTTACCAGCATGTTGCTGAGTCGCCTCCGCCAGTTGGAGGTGGCGAGTTTGGGGACCAAGAACTGTAGAGAAGGTCAGCACCGTAGGAACCATACCACTAAGGTTGCCGTCAACTCACAGCGTCGAGAGCGGCGATTCTTAGGAGCGGCGGGCATGTTGTAGTCCAGGAAGAAGCGCAAATGATGGGATTTGTACCGAGTCTCTGAAATAAAATAATCATATGCTTCGTGTTGCGCATATGTCGCGTTCCTGGTTTGAATATATAAGGGTAAGACCTCGTTCTCGACCGACAAGAAACAGTATGTCGACTGACCTTGTTCTTTCCACGGTGCCGTCCAATCTGCAGGAAAAGCGTCTGTGAGTTTTTCATCGTCTATATTTCTCCGTACCCACGTACCTACAGCGAACGCATTGCCGAGGAAGAAGTCCTCGCGAAAGAAGCTCTGCGCTTGTATCTCCTCAGTATCGAGCGCATGGTGTATGCGTCGTCTTTGCGGTGAGATACTCTCCAAACGAATTATTCGGATTTTGACGCGACCCATTGCAGCCAACAACGCGCCGAGAGCAGGCGAGAGTACGCGCGCGAGAGGGGTCGTTTGCGCAATCGGTGGTGCAAATGGCGCCGGACCATTCAAGCGGCCCAAAATTATATCGAGCATGTTCAAGCACTGCGTCTTTGTGTGTCGTATGATATATCTTGCCAATATGCGCGCAATGTTGCGGCGCGCATTGAGGCGGTCGAGCAGTAGAGTAGAATGAGAATGGTTGCACCTGTCAACAGATTGGCAGCGTGTGATTTTTGATACCTTGTGTCCTGACCGCGATGACTGTTCTGCTACCCGCCGCCCCGCCCCCAAACGTCCACGACGGATATATCTGCTGTCCCCTTCCATTCTTTCCTGGAAAAGCTTTCAAAAACCATGAATTTCACAGCGCGCACGGTGCACGGTATTACTATGTTACACCTCACGGGGCATATTCGACCCGGTAAGTGTATGGGTTGTTTGACCGCCCATGACTGACTCTTTAGTTGCAGAGAAGATTGTTTGGGGGCACGCAGGAACACGACGCCCCCAATACGTGTCGCGACGGCGGAGCTCGCGGGTCAAGAGTGGTGGAAGACATGTCGCACCTTGCACCCAAAGTGCCAGGAGCGCAACGCCGGCGCCGCCCAGGAGAAATTCCCGCTGAACCACAAGCAGGTGGTGGGCTTTACCGCCGTTTACATGGCCGATGCATCCCGGGCCTGCAGCACCTCCCAAGCGATGGCGATTCCCCGGTCTTCGGCGCCGTTCCTATTTGTGATATGCAAAACAGCATCAATCTATTTCGATTTGTACGTCGCACATCCATACTGTACTATGTGTGTTCTGACCTTGGGCAGGCGATATGCTGATGCTGAATCTCGGTGTGCCGGTGCCAAAGAGGTGTACGTTGTGCGATCCTTCGAAGAGGCGGTAGATGCGATCGTATCGGGTGCAGAGTTAGTGTAAGTATTTGCAATGTTAATCCGTGATTATGCCAACAAATGCCGCGCTATCAGAAGCGCATTTAAGGAAACGACCCTTTGTAAGATCCCTGAGCCCTCCCCTATAGAATCTGCTGAACCAACGCCCATGGAATCTACCGGGACAACCCCTCCAGCGACAACAGACACACAGGAGCGCGAGGTCAAACTTCGTGAGTGGAACCAGTGGAGTCGGCTTGCGAACGATGTACTAACTCATCCTCAGAAGCCTTGGATGACGTCCGACGAGGTGTGCCTCACTCAGAGCCTGTCTTGGGCTGGTTAAACAAATACATGAATCCACCGCATACTCCTGCTCGATCAGCTGAGGAGGTCGCCAGATGGCGCGAGGATCAGAAGCTCCGGATCATTGCCCGAAACTCGCAGCCCGAGCCGTTACGGTTGCCAGAGGAGCCGCCTACCACACCGGCGGAGGAGATTAGGCAGCGACGCACCGACCTCACGGACCGACTGGCGGCCAAAAAAGCCCGACGGGAAATGCTCGACAAGGTCACAGCGGCCCGACAAGCGGCGCCTAGATTTCCTTCAACAATAACGGGTGCCCCCGTCGCATCTGAGGCTGAAGAAAAGCGGCGCTCGGAAGAGCAGGAAGAGAGTGAAATGCGTGCGAAGCGCGTTGCACATCTGCTCGCGACGCGTAGGGGAACGAGGGAGGCTGCCAGAAGCGAATCCAAGTAATTCTCACATTTTTTGTCCCTAGTATATGAATGCTTCATCGAAATCAAAGCCCTTGTGGTGCATACCTGGTGCAACCGTCTGTCAGATGTGCGTGTTTGAATCGCGCGAAGGGTATGAGTTACTTCGATGATTTTTTTTAATAGCTTGGAACTTATAACTAGTGTGCGGGGCGACTTTGAATCAAGGTTTCATTCTCGGAAGAGGTACATTTGGTTCGGAACATTTCGTTCAGTAGTGGTTAGTATATATGTATACAAGACCTCGCGTCGGTTCATTTCGCATTCAATATTCAATGGTTCAATCATTAGTCACGCTTGCGGACGAGCATCTTTTCAGCGACAAGTGTCATATGCATATCGGGGATGTATCCAAGGTCCGCCAAAGTAAAACCACCGACTCCCTCGTCATTCGATGGCTCTTCACGCGCGATTTTCGTGTTTTTATGGAGATTCACGACAGGGTGGTACATTTCAGATGCACCGACCGCGGTTGTCTTGTTTTTAGGGAGATTCACGACAGGTTGGGTCATTTCAGATGCACCGACCGCGGTTGTCTTGTTTTTAGGGAGATTCACGACAGGTTGGGTCATTTCAGATACAACGACCGCGGTTTTGGTCGGGATGACCACCGAACAAGTGCCCTCACGCTCATGGTTGACGGGCCCCTCGTCGAGGTCAAGGTGCTCAAGCGGATGCTCGAGAAGCGCAGGGAGTTTGGATGGTTTGGATGCATTGCGCCTCCTACACTCGTAATGAAGGTTTTGGCACCGAGTGCCGTGGTCGGCGAGCGCTGCATCGAGATTCGCGTATTTGGTGATGAGTGTTTGCGGAATGATAGCCTCATCTCGAGGCGCGCTGATGCGACTGTGAGCGGAAGCGTCATCGCAAAAAGGGGAAAGAAATTGAACGCACATGGACATATAGATCCCATCTCGTCTACTCAACGTCAGGCTCCATACAGGCACGTCCGGATGTTCTTCGATGAACCAGCTGTCGTCGGCGAAGACGCGAATGGCGCACGGCTGATAAGTATCGCGCGGGATTGCAAGAAGGCGGTGGGGAATGGCGCTCTGAAATTGCAGATGTGCCTCCAGAACATTACGGTTGGGGATTCCAGGAAATAACATGCTGAGGATGGGTAGGATGTTTAGTTCGTACTTATGCTAATTGGTGAGATGTCGAGTCGCGTTCGTGAGATTGCTGCTGCGTGATGTTGAATGCTGCGGAGGCCTGATTGATGGGATCACCGCGCTGATACTTTCTGTCAACGGACTTACTCACTCCTCTATTGCCGCACGCCACTGTCTATCAACTTACGGATGGCGCTGGGGAGCGCGTCCGACGTCCTCGGGGTAATCGTTCGGTTCAACCAGACCAACGCACTCTACAACTTTGCGCTCGCGTCTCGTGAATTTGCTGGGGTGGCTCGCCCGACTCTCTACAACACTATTAGCATTCACAGTGACCATGCACCGGCCTTGTTTTGGACTCTTGCCAACCGTGAATCCTTCGGAAAATGGGTAAGTTGCAGATAGCAAAATAGAAATTAAAGCCTCATAGAAGTTGCAGGTTCGCAGCCTGCACGTCTATGGCGACAATTCTGATCCTGTCTCGGGCAACGACTTGGAACGCGCCTTTTCCCGTCTCATTCACCTGCACACTCTCCGGCTTCAGTGTCGTATCGACCTGGTCGGCCTCATAAATTCGTTTCACGGCGATATTCGGGAATTGGGGTATTGGCCCCCATTCGAAGAGTTGATGGTCGAGTTGTTGTGGCGGCAGGACACCATCAAGTCTCTGCGCATTTCGGAGTTTAACGAAGCAGCGCACGAGTGGCCCGCCGATTTTCTTCCGAACCTGGCGCGCGTGGAGGCACGTCCCAAAAACCTGGCTTTCCTCGTCGCATCACGTCCTGTGGACCACGTCAAGTTCATTTATTCTCTCGCAGACTTTGAGAATCGCCCAGTGGTTCCCCTCAGCTTCATTATCACGTCGACATCGCACGTTACGTCGTTGGAGGCGCAGCTGTCGCAGCTGCTCAATGGGAACCCGGCGGACTTGGTCAATTTCCTACCGCACGTTGAACACCTATTCCTCGCTCAGGACGCTAGTTGGGGCAGCAAACGGTCGCCCGCGGTACGCCTGGATTTCTTATTCTCTTCATTTAATTCTGACTAAGTGCCGCACAGACTGACTTCGCTAAACGCGTGGAGGACTTTGTTAAATGCATCAGCTATATTCCAAAACTACGCCAGCTGATGATTACTTCTACATACCAGCCAAAGCAGGGCCTCCGAGTACGCAAAAGTCTTTTTGAATCTACTTCGCCTCCCCCTCGCCTTGCTATGTTTACGTATCACACACGCGACGAGTGTTTAATGTGGCCAAACGTTATTCACAGTGCGGACTATACGACTACTCCCATTACGCGCGACGGCCACCACTGCACAGATGGTTGCCTTTGAATATATTGTATAACGCTTTTGAATAACTACAAATCGAGCAAATTTTATTTAATTCTTAGAGACCCAATTTAGCCGATGGGGCGGTGCAGGATGGGGCAGTGCAATATCAACGTCCCAATCGGGACACTCGCTACTACTACATACAGGGAACCAAGCGACGGGCAGGGCTGCCGTCGCTTGGTTCCCTCCTCGTCCTCACCTCTTCAAGGATGCCTAAGCGCAAGATAGACAGTCTGCAGTCAACGGTCGCCTCGGACAGCGATAGCGAGCACGACGACCTTCCTCGTGCCCGGCAAGAAGGGTTACTCCACCGCGCGATCAGGACAGACGGGGAGGGACGAACGCATGTCTCTACAAACCGGGTAGCTGTTCCCGCGTCGCCAACCAAGAAAAATCTGCCACAGCGCGACCTCCTGGAAGAGGACTGGGGGCTTCCCGCGGGCTCGGATGACGCCAACGGCTCCGCGCCTCTGGAATCCCCTTTCCCCTTTGCGCAAGAAGATTCCTTTGCGTTTGATGAGGGACATCCGGTGGATCCGGGGCCGCGCGCAGAGCGAGAGTCGGTATGATTTCTTATTTTGTATTTTTTCCAGAGAGCTGCTGACATCTCTTAAAAGGACCGTCCTAACACTCAGTGGGCACAATACCGCCGTGATCGCCATCTAGACGAGCTGCTGCGTCTCGAGGGTCGCGGTGACCATCGTTATCAGACGAAATGTGCCCGCTGCCCCGCCGACGCCTCCGAGGCAATCTACCGATGCAAAGACTGCTTCACAGACGCGCTGTTCTGTAAGCCTTGCCTAGTCGAGCTACACAGGGATAATCCCCTGCATTGCGTTGAGGTCAGTGTTTCCTTTTGTGCCGCGCATAGAAAACAAATTGAGAGCTATGCGCAGCTTTGGGGCGGGCACTTTTTCACGGGGATCAGTCTCAAGTCGTTGGGCCTGCGGATACAATTGGGGCACGGTCGGAATGGTATGTGCCCGGGCACGCTGGCTAAACGAGCGAGGGCGGCGGGGACTGCGAGCACGGGCGTCGAGGAAGGAGATCCCGACCCCAAGTCACCCCGAGACGACTTTTGCATCGTCGCCTCCAATGGCATCCATGAAGTCGGCCTTGACTTCTGCTCCTGCGGACTGGCGGAAGATCACGACGTTCAACTCCTACGCGCCCGACTATACCCTGCCACCATCACAAACCCCACATCTGCAGCCACCTTCGACGTTCTCCGCGCGTTTCACCTGCTATCGCTGGAGGCCAAGTGCTCGGCGCACCATTTTTACAACAGCCTTGCGCGTCGGACCAACAACAATGGTGTCTTTCAGCCCCGGGTAAGTCTTGCATTTACGATCGAAAAGCCGCGGCTGACATGGATAATAGAATCGCTACAACGAGTTTCGGAGGATGACGCGTCAGTGGCGCCATCTTCAGATGCTCAAACGCACAGGGCGCGCGCACGCCGCGGATGGGATTGCGGGAACGAAGGCGGGGGAGTGCGCGTTGCTCTGCCCAGCGTGCCCGCAGCCAGGGAAGAACCTGCCGGGAGACGGGTCGTGGAGGTCGGCGTCGCCGGAGAAGCGCTTCCTATATGCGCTCTTCCTCGCCCTGGACGCGAATTTCCGGATGAAGCGGAAGCATGTCTCGAGTGAGGCCGACGACCCGTCGCTGGGCGATGGAATAGCGTTCTTCTGCCAGGTCGCCGAGTATATGAGACACGTGGACAAGCATTGGGACGAGGAGCAAGAGGTGAGTCGAGTGGTCGAAGACCGAGCTTGTACTGACCTATCCGTAGAAGAGCACATGTGTTGCCCATGACGCCGTCGATGAGCCCGAGCGGGAATCATATGGTACGGCGTCGTCGGGGATCGGGACGGTGGATTGCGCAAGACACAATATGAAGCGGCCAAATGGGGTAGGCAACTTACAGAAAGGGGAGAGGTATGCTATTTGGCGTTCCTGACCTGAGAAGCGACTAATCATTGGAATGACAGATACATTAATATGGACTACATGCTATGGATGAGTCTCGCCAACTGCGACGACATTGTCCAGCTCTTTGTTTCCTACGACATCGTTTGCCAGTGGCACAAGAACATTTGGCGGCGGCTGGAGAAGTACGGGCCGAAGCTTGTGGAGCGAGGCTTCAAGCGCGGCTACGTTTGGTTAATCCCCAAATTCCATCTGCCCGCCCACATCGAGGCGTGCAACATCCTATATTCCTTCAATCTCACTCCTTTCGTTGGCCAAACAGACGGAGAGGCGCCTGAGAGAGGCTGGGCGAACGCTAACCCTCTCGCGAACAGCACGAAGGAGATGGGACCGGGAGCGCGTCGTGACGCGCTCGACGACCATTTCAACGACGGAATCATAAGAAGATCTTGGGGCTCGGGAAGTACCTGCTGGAGAAGGTGCAGAGGGCCGTCGAAAACATGACGACCTTCCGGCTGGAGTTGCTCGAGTCGGAGTTGGGCCTGCCGGATGCGGTGATCACGGAATGGACGAAGGAAATGGAGGACTGGGAAGCTGACGCGAAGAAGCCCAACCCGTTCAAGGTCAATGACGAGCATGAGGGTTTGTTCGCGATTCGGGGGCGGTTGGCGGCGTCGGCGGCGACGGCAAGGGTGGGGGACGCGGAGGACGACGTGAGGGGGGACCTCCACGCCACCGAGATGATCGACATGGGTATGCACTTGGAGGAGCAGCAACGGGACCTAGCGGCCGATTCAGGTGCGCTGAAAACCCACGCGACAGATCGCCAGAAGACAGCCCTGCTGGAGCGGTCCAACAAACTCGGGAGGAAGCTGTCAGAGTGGATGAAGATACGCGAGTCATTCACGCCAACTGTCGCAGTCTTGCGGGCAGCGGACGAGAAGGCACGCGCAACGGCAGCCCGACTGCAGCCAACTCCACAGGTCCCCGTCCATGCCATGAAGCTCTGGCTTCCTTCTAGGCTGGCGACGACACCCGGCGCGGTAGTCAAGGACAGCCACGCACGTTACGAGTTCCAGCTACGGGTGGGCCAGGCGCACGAGGCGTTACAGGAGGTGCGGACTCTGCTGCTCGTGCGGACGAAGAAGTATTTGTGGAAGGATGATTTCGCACGCGGAGTGGCGGCCAATACTCGCGCCAAAACCTCCATCAAGCTGTTGGACGAGCGCCTCCGCCGAACAGCGCAAAAGTATCGAGTCGCGCGCGCGGCGCTCGCTGTGCTCGGCCCTAGGCTGAATGAGACGGAGTGGAAGACGCAGCTGCGACCCTTGTCACACGACGATGTACGACAGCAACCCCGCGGAACCTTCGCCGACGCCAATCACCACCTGCGGACGAAGAAGAGGAAGACTCAGGAGGAGATAGAGACGGAGGCACGAAGGAAGGCAGTGGAGGAAAGGCCGGCGTCTTGGATTTGGCTGACGCTGTTGTCGGAGGAGGAGGATGAAGAGACCGGCATGACGGAGGCTTTGCGGATCGAATGGGCTAGAACGCGGGCGAGGGCGTGGAGGTGGACGGAGGAAGTGGATCTCCTGGAGGAGGAGATGCGTCGGGTGCTCGAATTCCTTAAATGGAGGGCGGGGTGGTGGATGACCCTTGTGGATCAACGGCCCGAGGTGGTGGAGGACGTCGTTTTGCAGGAGGGATTCACAGCCTACGCACGACGCCAGTCGCAGCTGCAGCTCGACTTGTGCTCCCGTTTTCAAGAGAACTGGAGAGATGTTCCGCGTTTCATCGAGCTCGGGCGAGCCGGGCTGGGCGAGATCCCACCGGAAACAGGAGGCGAGGGTGTGGCCGGGGATGAAGTGGGGGACGCGGATGCGCCGGTCCCTGAGATCGCGAGGGACTCTGTTACGCTTGCATCTATCGTGGAGGAGTCGTTTGCTTGAAGTGCTTTTTTTTATTCATACTTGTTCCTACATACACTGTGTAATAATATACTACATCCATTGATTTTTGTGCATTTTTCTGTATTTTTGTGGGGGAAAAAGATCAAGTACAGGAGTTAAGGTCGTGCTCGTCGTCGTAGACGACGACGGCGCTTCATGATCGCTGTCGTCCTAAATTGGATTCCATTAGTCAGCCCCGTGAAGGACTTGCCAAACAAACCCAACGCGTCTCACCAACGTTCTCGACGTCCTGCTCGCAGCCTCCTCACCACCACCTGTCTCGCCGGCGTCGTGGGCCTACACGTGAGTACCTATGATATATATAAAAGGACGCACCTCTAATCAGAGGGTTTTATACAAAAGCTATAGACCTCTAATTACAGCGTTTTATACATAAGACCCCCAGCTGCTGGTCCCGCCGCGTCTTCATCATAGATGACTGCGAGGACCTCATCCCCGAGTACCTCAACTTCGTCAAGGGTATCGTTGACTCTGAGGATCTTCCTCTCAACATCTCCCGTGAGACCCTCCAGCAGAACAAGATCATCAAGGTCGTCCACAAGAACATCGTTAAGAAATGGGTCAACTTCCTTAGCGAGATTGCTGAGGACAAGGACAATTTTGCCAAGTTCTATGGGACCTTCGGCAAAAACCTGAAGCTCGGTATCCGCGAGGGCGGGCAGAACTGCAGCAAGCTCTCCGAGTTCCTGCACTTCTTCTCGACGAAGTCGACCGAGGAGCAGATCTCGCTCAAGGGTGCGTCGGTCTTTTTTTTGCCATTGAACGTGTAGCTGATATCACCTATAGACTACATCACCCGTATGCCTGAGGTCCAGAAATCCATCTACTACCTCACCTGTGAATCCCTCGCCCCCGTTCATGACTCGTCCTTCCTCGAGGTCCTCAAGAAGAAAGGCTTCAAGGTCCTCCTGCTCGTCGACCCGATTGACGAGTATGCGATCACGCAGTTCAAGGAGTTCGACAGCAAGAAGCCGATTTGTGTGTCGAAGGAGGGTCTCGAGCTCGAGGAGACAGAGGAGGAGGAGAAGAAGGAGCGGGAGAAGGAGGTGGTCGAGTTCAGCGAGCTGTGCACCAGGGTCAAGGACGCGCTTGGTGACAAGGTCGAAAAGGTCGTCATCTCGAACCGTATCATCGATTCGCTCTGTATGCTCGTCACCGGGCAGTTCGGGTGGTCGTCAAACGTGGTAAGTACTTAGGCGCACTCTGTTCTGCCTGTGCTGACGGTGTGTGCAGGAGTGGATCATGAAGGCGCAGGCTCCCCGGGACTCGTTGATGTCTGTACATGGTGTCGAAGAAGACGCTAGAACTGAGCCCGACCAATGTGATCATCAAGGAGCTGAAGCGGATGCAGAGGACAAGAGCGACAAGTCCATGTGGGACCTGACGTACCTGCAGTTCGAGACAGTGCTGCTGACGTCTGTCTTTGTGCTTGATGGGCCGACATCATTCGCCAAGCGCATCCACCGCATGATTTCGTGAGTTTTCTCCCTTTGTGCGCTGCTTTATTGTTTTGCTGAAACGACATTAACTTGGGTCTGGACGTTGACGAGGAGGCCCCAACTGCCGACAACGACACACTGCCGCCACTCGAAGGCGCATCAACCTCCGCCTCCATCGCGTTTTTGACAGTTTACTTTTTTGGTCTTGTACGTTATCGTACAAGCTTGGACAAGCCAAAAAAGGGCGAAAGTTCACAAGACCACAAGACATGTCTAAAATTCCACAAGAGGGCTTCAAGCTTTGCTCGCACAAGCCGCCAAAAGACAAAAAAGACAAAAAAAGTGCGTCAACAATTTTTTGGGTACAAACACAGAGTATGTACCAGGGGCATAATATAGTTATGTAGCATGGATACGAAGGCTAATACGGGCACGAGTAGGCACAGGATACCGCAATCTGGCCGCGGGGAGTAACGAGAATGATACGACACCTAATCGGGCCACGGGAGAATGAGATAATACCAAGAGTAATGACAGGACACCGCATTGTGTTGGGGAGCAACGAGTTAAGCGAGCGAATGGTATCACGAGTAGAGACAGGACACCGCGGTACTGTGGCGGGAGCAGCGAGGCAAGGAGGGGCTTCAAAACAGGATCAGCAGGAATAAAATAAAAATGAATACAAGCACTCACCGAATCTATGGGCTGCCACTCGCGATATAAAGGTTACGGCGCTGGTTATCCATCGACAAGGCGCCAACAGATGGCGCAGCCTTCTTGATGGTCGCGCCACATCGACCCATGATCCTGTCCCATCGGTGGGATGGGAATGCGAGCGCGTTGGTGATGTAGTCATCGACTATATCGCCCACATTCTCACGTGAAAAAGCGTCGGGGTCGCGCACGAAGGTGCTGGTCTTGAACATCATAAACGTCTTCTCGAGCTACAGGAACAGGTCAGTATAGGACCCCCGAAAGTCAACTCAAATGCCTGTCCGAAACTTGGTGGATTTCGGCACTTTTTACCCGGACCTCAAATCAGGCACTTTCTATCCGAATTTGACCCAGGGCTCACCAAGGTCGAGTTTTTATCCGAATTTTTTACCAGGCCTCTGAAAAATCGCAAAAATCACAGTTTAAGTCCATTTCTTTTGCTCCAGGGCCCTTACACATGTAATCAGAAGCATTAATCCATTATTCTACTCTGAGTCTTCGTCATCTGTCTCATCATCTTGAGGCTTTGCTCTGCCCTTCCCTCTACCAGACCCAGCACCTCTTTTTTTCCTCGCTCCGAGAGCCTTGACAGCGGCCATTATGTCAGAAAGCTGGGTGTTCAGCTTCCTGAATAGCACACCGTCTGCAGCTGATATTTTCATACCAGCATTGACGAACTCCGGAGCATTGTCCAAAAGACAAAGAAAAGAGATTGGCGGTATCCAAGCATATTGGCGAACTTGGAGAGTGTGCATAGATTGCGGGAATTGAATGCCGCCTAGCATGTGCTCGACGACCTGGGTCGGAATATTTGAAATGGCGGCGATGTTTGAGCAATCCATGCATGCTTGTCATTTTTTGGGCTAGCTTGAGAGTGTCTAATGCATCGCCATCCAGAATTTCGATGATTGGGCCCTCCATTAGTGGGTGGTGAGCATTGTTTTTGTCGAACAATGGGTATTGATGCAAGGTGACCAAGTTCACCGTCAAATGTGTCAAAACTACAGTACACAATGATCTATTCTGGTCGAACCAAGGCCGAACTCAGCCCAACTTTATCCAAATTCGTCCCAGGCATGTCGAGCCACCCTCAATTTTTATCCGAAAATCTGACCTGGGATCAAGCCCTCAAAATCGACTTTTTATCCGATTCTAGGGTAGGGATTTGTAAATTTTTGGGCAGTTTTTATCCGAATCGGAATTTTGGGTGGACAGGCATTTGAGTTGATTTTCGGGGGTCCTGTCAGTATGTATCGTTAGAGCAGAATTCGGACAATGTACTGCTGCCGCTGTCAGGCCGATTGCCCCAGGTATATTCCCGTAATCCTTCTTCGACCCCGCCATCTTCTTCACAAATGGCGAGAGGATGTCAATGAAGAAATCAGATTCGCAAAAGCCTTTCGGAGCCTATGAGATGATGAGGACGGGGTGAATGTAAAGATCAAGGGAGACGCACTGTGTACTCGGCCTGGTTTTTGCGAAGGCCCAGCGGTGCGGGTATGCGGTAAAGCATGGGGCCTTCGGGCTGCAGTGCATATGCCACGAAGTCGGCGATGGCAGTGGTGGGGTCGCGGGCCTTGGTGAATTGTTCTGTCTGGAAGAACTTCAAAACGACTTGAATGGCGGTCGTCCCGAACTCGCCGCGACGAGAATAAAGGCGATTACGTGCCTAGAGGTCACTGATTAGCCAGCTAGATCTGAGGAATCATGCGCTGCTACCTTCATATTAACTGCACAGCCGGGCACCATCTTGTAGGGACAATTGGGGTTTGCGGCCTTGAAAGCATCCTCGATGTCGTCAATATCGCACTCGAAAGGGTTTGTGGAGCTGCCGAGGAGATGAGTGAGGGTCGGCAGGGTTGCATTCCTCCAACGAGACTCGACTATGGCAGGAATGAAATTGAAAGGGCTGGGACTGCTGTCGATGATGGAGATAGAGGACTCGGCTGCCACGCGCTCGGTCTTGACTATAGCCTTGAGCGCTGTGGGTTTGGATTTGCGCGGTTTCTGAACGACGACGACATCGTCTTCGCTGCTGTCGATAATCTGGACGGCCTGGCGATGGTAAGAATCAAAGAAGCAAAAGATGATCAAAAAAGGAAATATGGCTTACATCATTCGAGCGACTTAAGTCTCGAACCCCTTTATACTCAGAACCCGCATTCTTCGTGCGTGATTTGCTGTTGGGGGGCCCGATGGCCAAGCTGTCATCGTCTGCGAGTCCGCCCAGTGCTGCTACGTCTATCTTGGAACTGGAGGCCTTGGACCCCCCGCTCGTGCGACCCGCTTTGGCTGAGCTTGCCGGCACGCCCGATAATCCGGCTTTGTTGCGCCAGTCTTTGCTTAGCCCGCTCGGGAAGTCCACGAGCGCCTTGAGCTTCTTAGGATCCCTATCACACGTGTATCAGTTTATATTTGAAGTGTGATGAAAGTTTCGTACGTCCGCTCAACCCCATTCTGTTTCTTCTTCGCCTTTTCTGCGGCGACAGCGTCGCGAAGCTCGTCTTTTTCTTTCTTCTTCTTGCTGGGCTTTGGCGGTGGGACCTGTGCATCCAAGTCAGATTCAACGGCCAAGCAACAACGACTAGACAGGCCCCACTAATTTTCCGCTGGTGTAAGCAATGGCCTTTTCGATGCCTTCCCTGTACATCCAGTCTTTCGTGTGGTCCGGAGACGACAGCTGGAACCCGTCGAGGGTAAAGTCATCGTCGTCGTCTGATCGCGCGGCCTTGCCAGCAAATTCCTCGGGAGGAATGTAGGGTGAATTCGACGACAAATTGAAGACGCCTGTATTGCCGACATCGACATCAGCAATATTTTTTATGACAGAATTGGCCTCGCACGCAGCCTCCTCTTCCTGGTCGAGCTCCATCTCTGCCAGCAATTCAATGCGCATTGCCTGAAGGGCCTCGAGTCGCTGGGTTTGCTCCTCTTTCCGGTTCCAAACAGCTGCAACTTCTTCGGATGTGCGCTTGGGTCGAGGACGGTCAGGAGCCCCAGGACTTTCATTGCGCTTCTTTCGCTTTGGAAGGGGGGAGCGAGGGGTAGGCGCCTCCTTGCGGCCGCGTTTGGCAGGCACCGTAGGCACTGTAGCCTCCTCGTATTCGCTGGGCCCCTCCGCCGCTTTCTTCTTATTGGGCGGTAAGTCTTTTGGTATATGTAAGAGAATTAAAAACTGACAGCGACTCCTTTGGGTTTAGAAGTTGTTGCGGCCTTGGCCTTGTTTTTTTTCGACGTGGGCCTGGCCATTCCGAATTAACTTGGAAGAAATGCAAGAAGTACAACCACCTTTGTTTAATCAATGTGCGTTGAGACGGAATTTGTTGTTTAAACGAGACATTAATCTAATCAGGTTTAAGGACCCTGTGGGTGTCCGCGTTCGCACCTGTGCGGGGTGCTAACAATGGTGTCCGTTTAATCACATTTAAACCACCCGGTTTAACCACGTTAAACCAAGAGAGATTAATCCGGTTAAACAGTGTTGAAAGGGCTCAAGAAAATACCAAAAAGAGAGAGTCGGGGGGATCGAACACAAGATCTTTCGGTGATGGTACTTTGTATGTGGGAGGACAAACTACAACTAGGCCACACAACCACTTACCAAGCATGTATTCGTGTCGGGAGAACCTAGCAGCGATAAATAAATTGTATTCCTTGGATAATCACTGCAATCAAGACTACAAGTTCCATTATTTATTCATCGGAGTCATCGGAGTCCACAAATACTGTGTCCTGGATAACTTTATCCTATAGAAGGTTAAGCTAGCTATTTTTTTTACTCCTTTGCCTGCTCAGCTTCAACAAATTTAATGAGATTTGCTCCTTCAACGGGCAGTGATCCGTGACCAGTGGCGAGCATGAGTTTCTGCCCAGCCTCGATGACTACAATTGATTAAGCCCTGGTCTGAGGCACTCACTAAGCAAACAGCTGAACTTTTGTACTTATCACCATTCAGATTTAATCGGACTTTATTCGATGTTTAATCAGGGTTTAATTGATGCACATGACACTTGGAAATTTTTCACTAAGTCCCAATTGCCTTACCAATATTGTGTGTCTAGGGATGTTCCTTCTGCACATTTTCCACCATGGCTCTTTAGTCTAATTGGAAAGGCCTTTGATCCTCCATTTTCGTTCTGACCAGGAGGTTGCGAGTTTGATCCTCAATGCACTCCTTTTTTGTGTAAAAATGCCTGCCCAGTAACTTTAATCACGTTTAGATTAACACCCTGTTTAATCTGCCGCACTGCTGCCTCCAGAGCCGTGAGAACGGCTACGTGCCTTTTCCAATTTAAACATGATTAGATTATCCCTCTGATTAAACACGAAATTCCGTCTCAATGGACATTGTTTAAACAAACGTGCTAGGGTTACAGGAAATGCGATGTGGACGAACTTGGTTTTTTGCGATCCCGTGATCCAACCACCACTGGCTGGGGAAAGGACCGGTGTTTATCGGTTGGTAGGTCGAATCAGGAATTCGGACAAAAATTTTGATTTGCCTACGTGAGGTCGGGTCAGAATTCGGACAAATTTGAGGGTGGCGGTGGCAAGGTCAGGGCAATAATTCGGACAATGATGGCCGCTTGGGGGAAGGTCAGATCACATTCGGACAAACGGTCAGGAGTGGTCAGGCCACTGATTCACTTCCTCATTTGGTGAGACTCGGGTCTTCAATGTCTGCTTTGTTTTGGACAATGGCCCATAGTCGTAGCGCAGTGAAGCAGTCACAAAATCTAGATTTCATGTCTTCTGAACAAATCCTGAACCATTTTGATACTCTTTACAGATTGCATTCTACGCGCAAAATCTCTCTATCTATTCTTGACAGTCATGGATATACTCAGCGATACTGAAGAAAATACCATTCTCTCGACAGGTTGGGATCCTGAAGAATGGATTTCGAATGGTAAAATATATCGCGATGTTCCCCCCATGGTTGAATTTGCGCGACGAAACCTGCTAAAAATCCCGGACCCGGTCGCCAAAAAAACTTTCATCCAAAACTATGTCTATTTCTCAGCTCCTTCCACGACGAAGGGGGAGGCAGCATATTAGTCTTGTAGAGATACCAGAAGACGACGGTGTAGTGGAATAGATTTTTTGTGCATTCCTGGACTAATTTCGAGCCATTTTGGGAAAGATTTGAGCTCAGAAGCAAAGTTCGGACAAATTTTGGACTAGGCCCAGGTCAGAAGCAGAATTCGGACAAATTTCGAGAGCCCGGGTTGGTCAAAAGTTCGGACAAAAAAAAATTTAGGCCGAAAATGAGATTCGACCTATCAACCGATAAACACCGGTCCTCTGGGGAACTGCATAGCTCACGGTATTTGGTTTTGTATTGTTCATTCTGTGGATTTGTTTTAAGTCCACTTCTTCAGTTGCTTCCGACGCCGTTCTCGACATGCCTCAAAGTTATGACTGTCCTGATTGTCTTCGCACTTGCCGTACCAGCGGCGGTCTCAAACGACATCGCAACGCGAAGCATAGGCGCTTCTCCCCAGTGCCGGATGACGAGGAAGATCCTCACAAGCACAGAAAAATCCCCCACCCAAAATTAACAGGTGAGTTTCCTTTGGCATTTGTTCCAATCCACGACTAAAGCCTGCTCCTCACCAGGTCTTCCTTGCAACCGAAATGGTGTTACTCTACCGGCTGGCAGCCCTCCAGATCTGAACTCGCAGCTCGATGGCCAGGTTCCTGGTTCCTGGGAACCATTTGAGTCTAGGGCCGAATTCGACTTCGCACATTATCACTTTGTCGAGCTCCAAAGCTCGGCTGCACAAATCGACAAAGCTTTGGATCTTTGGACCGTTTCGGTTCTCCAGTATGGAGACCATGCACCGTGGCGCAATGCGAAAGACCTCTACGATACCATCGACGCTATTCAACATGGAGATATGCCTTGGAAGGTGTATCAAATCACGTACACTGGACCTCGCCCACCAGTCGCCCCGAAATGGATGACCGAGACCTATGAGCTCTGTACACGAGATTCCCGCCTAGTCCTTCAGCAGCAGCTCGCCACGCCGGAGTTCAAAGATAAAATTGACTACTCACCGTACCGCCAATTCGCTGGCAACGGTCAGCGTGTCTGGTCTAATCTCATGTCCGGAGATTGGGCATGGAAGCAAGCCGTGCGTGCCCCATTCCGTATTATACTGTAACAACTAACCATATTGTATAGGATATCATCTCGGAAGATCCTTCCACGCTCGGGGCCATGTTCATCCCTGTTGTGGCTGGCAGCGACAAGACCACTGTCTCTGTTGCGACTGGTCATCAAGAATACCATCCGGTGTATCAATCACCGGGTCTGCTCACGGGTATCGCTCGACGGGCACATGGACAAGGGCTCCTTCCTGTCGCTTTTCTCCCAATTCCCAAAAGTACGGCGGCTTGATTTATGCAGGTCACTGGCTAACTGTAGTTTCCAGCCACCAAAAAACATCGCAAGTCGGAGAACTACCAGCGCTTTGTCCGGCAGATGTATCACGCCTGCCTCGCCCGTGTTTTCCAGCCGCTGAAGGCTGGCATGACGACGCCGGAGGTTGTTAGGTGTCCTGATGGTCACTTTCGTCGCGCCATTTATGAGCTAGGTCCTTATATTGCCGACTACCCCGAGCAGGTCTGGCTCGCCTCGATTGTACAGAATTGGTGTCCCAAGTGCGTCCTCAATCTACACCTGAGACACCGTGCACTAATATTTCTTTTGCAGATGTGACGCAAAACCGAATAATCTCGACACCCAAGATGCACGACATCGTTCTCACGAGAAAACCGACTTTCTTATTACTTGTTTCGATCCCGGTACATTATAGGATGAATATGGGATCCGGGCGGATGTGGTGGTGAGTTTTTTTTGCTCATATGTCACTGGCCGTCCTTAATATCATTCAATCAGCCGTTTACTCATGGATTTCCCCGCGCAGATATCCATGAGCTCCTGTCGCCCGATCTGCTCCACCAGGTCATAAAGGGGACCTTCAAAGACCACCTCGTCGAGTGGGTTATCGAATATCTACACGCCACACACGGGGAAGCACGGGCACTCGAAATTATAGCAGATATTGACCACCGGTGCGTCCGTCTACATTCTTCAAGCGATGCTCTATTTAGGCTTGTTTCAGAATCTCTGCTGTTCCTTCCTTCCCCGGCCTTCGTCGGTTTCCAGATGGCCGTTGAAACGGTGCACTGGGGTGTAGCCGTGAAATCAAAAGATCCAAATAAGTGAGCGGGAGCGAACGAATCACTATAACCCAACAAATCCAAAATCTAATATCAATCACAAACTCCAAATCTCAATACTCGTGTGTGTGTGTTCGGGGAAGTAGGATTAAGAAATCCTTCAAGATGTGTTCACTTTTCAATAGTGTGGATGAACGCTAATTCTTATAGCAGAGTCACCGGGGGACGACAATTCTGATTTCGACAAGGCTAGTGCGTGGCCCGGAGTAATTGACTTCGAGAAACCAGCAGTGTTCAGCGTCAGCGGCTGACCTCAACCAACGCGGGGTACGTCGATGGGTGAACCGATTCAGCGGGGCGTCTTCCACCCTAGAACCTACGCTCTCAATGGAGGGTAGGGTTGAACGGCCGGCGGTCAGCGGGCAATGCGTCTCGCGATGACGGTGCACTTATAACTGACGGCTGCAAGCTCACGTAGGCTTCTCCAACTATATTGAATCTTTCTGATATCTGACTGATTTCTGTCTGTTCAATTCTCTGAGTCCACTATATTGCCCTTTTCCCGGGGGATAGTCTACTACTGTTACAAGTATTTTACTACGCTTTTTATACAAACTGGGGAGCATGAAAGGAGATAAAAGGAAACTTTCAGAACAGAGACCAACGTGGTCCCCGGGAGGTTATGAACCAATAGAAAATGAGGTATTCACTTCCGTGGGTATAAAGTCCTTCTCCCGGAGATACACCACATGGTTCTCCCGGCCACACCTTCATGGTGTGCTATGGCGTGCTCATTGTCTAGGCAACTGTAACACTTTTGTATCATCTCGTGATTAACCAGAAACTCTCCCGCTGACTCTGTCTGGTTCAGTGGGCGACTGTTAAGTCCTTTTTAAAGAGTTCCTTCATCTCATTCCAAGTCGCCCGGAGTGGTACCGCAGTCAGCGGGCCACTCCAAAAGGTAGTGTTTATATCAAGTAGTCGCCGGGGAAAGAATCCCCGAAGCAATCATAATATCAATCAATGTGTCAGACGTCGCCCGGCGACCCTCATGGGTCAATATACCCTTTAAGAGGATCGCCCGCTGACTCTGACATGTTCTGTCATATCACATCTTCAGTTAGTAGTCGTCTCCCGCGGTTGAACTAATGCATTCCTTAGACTGCAAGAGTCGCCCGCTGACTCGTACTTATCAGTATCGGTTGTGTTCCATAGTTCTGTATGGTTCTCCGCATCAGCGGCCAACTCTAAGACTTCAATAATTCCTCTTGTTCGCTTCTAGTACTCAAAGAAGTAGTGTTTAGCTACTTCCCGGAGCTCAACGGTTGTGGTTTAATTAGCAGAACTTTGACTTGGTTAGAGTCATTGTTAAGCCGTTATTCCGAGTGGCCCGCTGACTTTCGACTGTCAACAGCGTAGCCTACCACTCCGAGGTGAGTGTACGCTCTGTTCCCAAGCCTCACATAGTCCCGTAAGATAGTTCAAAAATGAATAAAAACTGTGGTTTTTACGCGTGCCCGGGAGCACGCCCTATCACCGTGACTTTACGCAGTGGACTGGAGATGACTCCAAAGCGCTCATGAAGGTATTGCCTATCCTCCGCGCACCGATTCACTGCTCATTCTTACTAGGTTTACCTCGCAGCAATCGCTGGCCATGTTCCTGGGGAAATGGTCAAGTGTATTGCAGCTTTTATGGACTTCTGTTATCTCGTCCAGCAGAACTCGATCACCAGTGATGCTCTCGACGACATTCAAGAAGTGCTGGACCACTTCCATACACACCGCGACATTTTCATCCAAACCGGTGTCCGCGTCAACATTTCCCTCCTGCGCCAGCACGCGCTCGTCCATTACCCCCGCTCCATCCGGCTCTTCGCGTCTCCCAATGGGCTATGCTCGTCAATAACGGAATCAAAGCATATCAAAGCTGTTAAAGAGCCTTGGCGCTGCTCAAATCGCTTCAATGCACTGATTCAAAGCTCTCATTTAGTGTGAATGTAGGTTGATGCAAGCGACTTTTCAGATTGATAGCCATTATCATGGGCACCCAAGTTTCACCGAATGGTCATTGTTTACTTAGTCGGATCTCTTCGAACTCGCACCTGAACTTTTTTTTATCAGGGGCTTGTTCCGTGCAGTACATTGGGCATGGGCCTTCTTTTTTTTTCTCCTACGCTCTTCTTACTCGTGGTTTTCATACGTTGGTGTTCAAGATGCATATTTTTGTTTGTGTTTGCTGGTATTTCTCAAAGCGTATATTTTCTTCGGCACCGACAATTGAAGATTGACTTGCTTTACATACAGATATGTTCATTACATCGTCAATCGATTTGAACACCAATAGAGTACGTGGACATTTTATTACCTACATTCGATCCACTGCTCACCTTGGACCTTGGGACAGACAACTCGAGGGTGGCTTTCATATCGGGGTGGTTTTAGATATGTTGAACATGTAATTAATATACTGGTTTATGTATATGTTTTCCTGCCCCCAATGGAAGGATATACCAGTCAAATCAAGTGCAAGGAAGCCCTTGACCCGACTGCCATGGGAAACTCGAACCGACTGCCATGGGACACTCACACTGAGTGTCAAAATGGCCGAAATACAGTTCGGGGTGAGTGTGCACTTGCAGTCAGTTCAAGTGTAGGGCTACAGTCGGATTGACTGTTTGCAGGTAGTTAGTCCGACTGCCGATTCCGTCCACAGTGTCAAAATCATACTGAGTTGTCGAGGTCTCGAAACAGCCAGATCAGGGAAGATCAATTGTCTATGTAGTATAATGACCCAGCCAGAGGGATTGGATTCCAGTGCAAACAGAAATAATTTTTCATACTTCCTCTTCAAAATCAGAGTCCACCACCAAATGCCAAACATGGTTGTGAAAGAACAACCAAGCTCAACAGCCCAATCGAAAATTTCCCGCTCCAATCCAGGAGGAGCAGGGAAGGGTGATGTATCAGAGTCCATGATGGGGGAAGTAAGGATATGCTAGTTGGAGATTGAAATGGCTCAGATAGTCAAGCAGCAAATCTGCTTTCTTGGGCCTAGGTCAGGTCAGGCTTGGGGGCTTGGAGCATTTTGTTTCAACAGTGATGGGTTAGTTTTTCTGCTACATGTTATCTAAAATCAGGCTGACCTTTTTTGTGTCTCTGGCCATTTTTCAGAGATTCAGAAACACCGCCGGAAAGGTGCGTGGTTTTCTTCAGCACCGCTCCTCTAGGATCAGAGAGGCCAAATTTTGTACTTGCGCAAACAGTTTCGGTCTTACTGTTATATCTGAAAAATCCCAGAACACTTTCATTGGATTCAATGCAGAGTCTACATTTGACACATAGGTCCAAATGAATGAATGTAAAAACTAAGAATGAAGTCCCTGTGGATTGTGGAGCTCCACAGGAGGAGGATTTAGTTCATAATCTGTTTTTCATTGATTTATTCTGTCCTCAGCCTCACAATGGATTGGAGTGATTACTTAAAACTGTGGTCTCGGTATTGGGAGTGAGGGACACAGATCAATCTTCAACAAAGTTAAACCCAAATTCCATCTATCTCACAATTACACCTTTTGTATCTGGCCCCAACAGAAAAGAATAAAACCAAGAAACCCCTGTGATCATGTTCATCACCTTGCTTCAATTATGAGGATGAGTATTCTGAAGTTTGCACGAAGAAGCAGATCTGAACCTCTTGAACACACAATGGATCTACTCGAGTAGGGGATATTTTGCTCCTTTTTTGTTGCCCCCTTGACAATAGGCAAACTTCTCGCAAGTTGAAATTATGTCCAAGTGTCTATAGATATGATCATTCATTTCAAACCAAACCACAGGGACACATGTAGCAAGTCAGTAACCATAAATAACAACATGGAAAATCACCAACAAAAACATACAATTCCTGGAAGCCTCAGACTGCAATCAAACCAAGCTCTTTCCCATCACCCATGTCCATCTTATCCAGATCTTCAATGTCAGACAGATCATTTTCCAGAGTCCCAGCCAGTGCATTGAGCTCTGCCAGACGAGCCAAGTTGTTTCTGTGTTGCTCCAGCACATCTTCGCTGATATTGGCAACCCTTTCATTAATATGCTGAACTTGTTTGGCCTGTGAGGAACGTTCAAACAGGGGTCTTGCTCCATCCCAGAACTCCACTGCCTTGAGCAGGTTCCCATGCCCCATAGAAATGTCTCCGAGTCGAAGCATGCATTCAGCTCTGCTGCGATGGACATTCATCTGGGTAAATCCATCCAGAGCAACTGTAAACAAACTGATGGCTGTAGACTCATCTTCCTGGGAGACAAAGACATCTCCGAGGAATTTTAGAGCCTTGTAGATTCCCAGCTTCTCTGTTCTTTTAAAAGAATGAACAAGAAAAACAGTTGTCCAGCTCAACATTCCATGCGAACAACCCCAGTGACTGGTATCACCAAGCCGTTCCAGACAATAAGTTTGGACTTCGGAGTATTCCAGAGCCACTTTGAGACACCGCGCAAGGATCATCTTTGCTGCCAATGGATTCCCCTCCATCAGGTGGAGATCTGCAAGATTAACATCACACATTATCACTCCCTCGACACTGCCCACAGTGTCTAACATTTTTCTGGCTCTGTCACAATTCCTCTGCACATCATTCTTTGGAGCACCAATCAACACATCAATTTCAGCAACATTAAGTAAAGCAAAACCATAGTTGTAGGGATCCTGTATAGTAGCTCCTTCAAGAATCCTGGTATGAATACTGCGAGCCTCAACATATTCTGATTTGCACTTGTGGACTTCTGCCTGAGTGGTCATAATAGCATGGTCTAAGTTTCCACCAGACATGCCACAAAGACCTAAGAGGTCTCTTGCCCTAATGCAGAGAGACATGGCTTTTATGTAGTTCCCCGATGAATAGCAGCAACTGGCCTCAATATCGAGTGCCATTGCTTCACTGTATAAATCTGCAGAAATTATGGCTAGTCTCTGGGCCTCAATTGCATGTACCTGAGCTGTAGAGTAATCACCAAGATCCCATACAACCCATGCAAGGTTGTAAAGTCCTTGGGAATGCTGTTTGGTGTTCCCAGTTGAAAATGCTAAAGATATAGCAGCTCTACTGAATTTCTTAGCAGAGGACGTATCACCCTTTGCCCGATAATGGTTTGCCAAGACATTATAGAATCTGCCTGTGTAAACTCAGATTAATCTCAACAGACCAGCAATCATTAGAGAGCATACATGTAAGATCTGGATCATCAAACTCCTGGAAGCGTTCCAGGGCATTGGAAGCCAGTGTGTCTCCACTGGAAATGGAATGAAAAGGCCATGAGTTGAGCCACTCTATAATAAAGTGGGCCTCCAGGCGATGGTCACGAGGGTATGGGAGGATATTAAATATATGTTGAAAGAGAGAAGTAGGTCCTTGCCCAATTCGTTGACTAAGATTATTCAGATGGCATGTGCAATAAATGCTATTCACTAGGTCTGGATGACCCTGCTGCAACCCATTCTGAAGGACATTCTGTATGTTTGAGTAGTTTGATGATATTCGAGCTACTGTGCTAGAACTTGATTGATTTCCTCGGTATTCCATGAAGAACTCAAGTAATTCTTGGAAATGTTTGAGAAGAGGTTGAATGAGGTGATAACCAGGTGGCTGGATCTTCTGCATATACTCTCTGATGGGTACCAATGCTTTCAGCCGCTTGTGTTCATCACTGTAGGCCAAGCTGGTACGAATCAATGCTGCTTTGCAACCCAGAATATTATTAAGTGGGAGCTTGCTCTGCGTCAGCTCAACAGCTGAAAGGCCATCGGGAAGCATTGACAGGAGGCTCAGGAGATCTTTTGAATGGGAATTGAGTCTAGGACTTGACAAGGACAGTGAAATCGACAAGTCCAAGTTGGATGATCTGTCATATCCATCTGAGCTCAAGGATGTTTTTTCCTCCTCCCAGCGGGATAGTACATGGGAGCAGCCCTCAGAGTCAGCCAACTGAGCTATGAGACTGATTGCAAGGGGCAAATTGTCTGTCAGGGAGAGGACCTTGTCAACCTCATTTGGAGTATGTGTATTGTCTGCAATATCTATAAATGTTTGTCGTGCTGCATCTTGTTCCAAGGGCTTCAGAGCTGGCAAAAATGGGTGAGTCCATGCCACTTTAGCCGGTCTTTCTGCTCCTCGCATTGTAATCTGAACATCATAAGTTGAAAGCATTGGTGAAAAATCTTTGAGACCTACCAACAATGCAAGCTGGTCCACACCTGTGAGCAGTGACAGAAATTCCTCCATTTTGCCTCGAGACTCAGCTGGCTCCCACAATGTCTCAAGATTATCCAGAATCAGGAGACTGTCTGAGGTGCTGGCAAAGTATTGGGTGACTGGATATGTAAGGTCTTTTCCTGGCTTCAGCCCAACATGGGTTCCTATGAGAGCAGCAAGTTCCACCTGGGTTGCTGCCGAATCACAAGCAACAAAGAACCGTTGCTGATTATATCTCTGAGTAATTTCTGTATGATGAAGGACAGCTCTTGCAAGACTAGTCTTTCCCATTCCACCCGCACCCAAAATGGCAATCCTGGGTGTTCCCTCACTGAAAAGTTGAAGAATGCTTGATAGCTCTGAGTCTCGTCCATGGAATATCTTAGGCTGTGATGGCAGCATGGAGATTGAATTGGAGCTTGAATATATGTCAGATACAAGGGATATAATGGAAAGATGATTGGAAACTGGCCTGTTATGAGATCCCGAATAAAGCCTGCTGATCTGTGCAATGTTTCTTAGTTGATTCTCTCAGGGAGGACCGGAATTCCCATACAGAGGATGCTCCATCTGAACTGGTTGTGTCCGACAGAACTTCAATCATGTCAAGTACTTCTTTGTGTTGTTTTTCTGCATCTTCTTGCATCTGTCTAATGTCCTTCAGGTGATTGACCATTGGGACCTATATATCAAATCCTTCAATGAGTGGTTAATTCCCAAACAAACAAATAACACACCTGAAAAATCTCAAATCCTTGTTGTAGTCCTGCCTTGCAATCCTTGAGCAGTGTGCTCATTTCACCTTGACGGAAAAAATTCTTGAGCTTGCTGTTATTTTGTTGAGCTTCAACAAATGTGTGGATTTTGTGGAGGGTCCTAATAACAGTAGTCAATATCGAGTGGAGTTTTTTTTCTTCCAAAGCAAGTAACATACTCTGTGAACTTTCCAATGTGAGTCAATACACTTGGTGGCAATTCCGCTCCAGTGTCGGAATTGATGTGAAATATCAGAATTGCATTCAGCAACTCGTAAGTTTGTTCCAGTAATTGGGTACAGTCATTCTTATTTTGTCTAACAGTCTGTCATGTTGATTGAGAATCATGGTGTGGCAGACTCAATTGTAATTTACCTGCATATTCTTCAAGAGAGACTGACTTGTATTCGAGATTGCTTCCAAGAAGGGGCTCTTCAGACTGCTGGCAAGAATTCCCGTAGTATTTGCACTGATAGTCAAACATGTTGTAATGTTGTCCAGTCGAATCTGAGTGACAGTGGGTTGAGGGGGCATCTTTGTAGTGGATCATGGGGTGCGAGACATGTAGGTATTTATCCTGTGTGCACATGGGACTTTCATTTCATTGGCTACTGTTCATCTCCCACACAGAAGATGTGATGCTCATATCTGGTGTAGAACTTGACCATCTCAAAATGATACTATTAACACTTTCATTGGCTACTGTTCATCTCCTGCACAGGAGATGTGATGCTCATATCTGGTGTAGAACCTGACCACATCAAATGATAATATTGAATGAGCAGCTATATTGAGAGATCGGGAAAAAAGTTCAGGGCACCATCTGAGAAGTTTGTTCATCCATAGAGCACTCAGCTGTATTTGCCATAATACCGTGATGCAGGGTACAGATACATGGTGTAAATGGGTATAGCATTTAAATGGTATAAACCTAGCAAACCAAATAAACTTTGGCCTTGCCTTAGCTGCTTGATTTCGAGCATGTCAGAGTTTCCAAGAAATACGTAGTCTGTTGGGAACTGTTCCGTAGTTGCCAAATCACCGGTTGAAACTCAAGCTGAATTATCTAGTGCTCCGAAGTAAGACAGTGGAGCTCATCTCTACGGAGCTCTACAGCGGAACCATGATGTGAATAAATTAAATTAAGTAATTGATCTCGAGGCTGGGTTGCGTTTTACCATTTTTACAGGAGGTCAGCTAATGCGAGACGGCTTGAGAGGGTGCGGGGAATGAGCTTCTTATAGCTATTTTAATTTTCCCGCATCCAGGTTTGCAATCGGAGGAGTTGATGGAGGAGGAAGTGCCAGTTAGGCTTTGTTCCTATATGATAATACATATTTGTTCCTAAAATATGGCTTTGTCTTTGTCTTTGTTTGACTGCCAGTGACAATGGTGGGTACGAGGATCAAGCATGCATGCAGACAGACACTGGCAGACGGGGAAAGCAATATCCCAGATTATCTTTTTTTAATGGTTTATCGTTTTTTAAAATTGTGCGTCAGTTTTTATAGTGTGTCCGTACGTGGTCGGGGGGTGGGGTGGACTGGGGTGGGGTTGACTGATAGGAATACGCATACAGAACGAGACCAAAGCCGAAAATTCGACCTTGACCTTGAACTTGAACCTGACCTTGACCTTCAGAGACATAATTTTTTACTTTGTAGAGTGGGATTTCAATTTAGGGAGAGCTGGACGTTGTAAAGTTGCTCGCCAGCGGCGCGTTGGCAAATAATATCGTCTGGGTCGTGACCGCGGCCGTCAGAATCAATGCTGGTGCGCATTTAGAAGGCATCCTCCTCGGGAAGACATCAATCGCCTTGCTTATAGGAGCGACGGCCAACAGCCGGCTCCTCGCGATTGATGTTTAAATTCATCCATTCTGCTCCGTAGGCTATGTACTGTGAACAATTAGATTATGATACATGTAATGCTTTGGGGTTTCACGGATGGATGGATGTATTGGACTTTGACTCGGATATTCAGCACCGGCACCATGCAGTAAGGATTACTCGTATCTTAAGCAGATGCCCTGATTTCGTATGCACCTGTTTACAATCACCTCCATATACTGACAGCTACGTACCATTTCGACCGTAGATTCAGGTCACAGGTCACAGCCAGACCCAAATTGAATCTATTTAATTTTCGTCACAGGTCACTGGCTTTTGGGATCGCGGTTTTTGGCCGTTTTCCTGCTAAAATTCACCGGGAAATGCCGAAAAATCGCCTAAAAAGGAAATTGAATCAATCAAAAGGTGAATCTAAGTGGTCACAGGTCACAGCAGCTGAATCTACGGTCGAAATGGTGCAGTATTGGCAGAAACGGGAACTTCCGGGTCCTCATACTTGGATGCTGTTCCCGAATTCATGGTGACCCGTCCATAACTTCCTGTTACCATTTCAGCGCGACCATGGCAAAAAACACAGAGCGTTTCAGGTCTACAAGCTTATTCTGGTGACCATAGTATACATTTCAACTTTGAAACCTCGATTTTTCCAGAGTCACGATCCATGCCCCTCCCGAACCGCCTTGAAGTTAAACCCAAATCGGACCTCCACTTCTGCCTAGAGCTATTCCCGCGATTGACAGACAGGCCATGGTTGGTGTGGGTGTCAGCGCTATAGCTGATGGAAGCAGGCCCGGGATTTGACGAGCATGTCGCTGACATTGGCGCTATAATATTGAATGTATTTGTGTGATCTCGAGTCTCGAGTTTTATGGTGGGGGTCACGCTTGAGGGTTACGAGTGTCCAGATGCACATTTATTCCCGCGCAACGCGCAACCTGAAATTGGATTTCCGCATTATTTTAGGTTTCATATGGGAAGAACTGAACCATCCACCCATATTCTGCAAATGCACCCTTTTCCGCAATTGCGGAGATGGGAGTTTGGAAGAGCCTGCAAAGTCCGCAGGTATGAGGCCCGCGCAAAGTCTGCGGGTTCAAAAATTGCGCAAAGTCGGCCACCCAAAAAAATGGCAAATTGGGAGCTGAAGTAACCCTCTTTCATTCCTGATTCCATTTCGTACTTGACTTGAACAGAGTAGGGATGAAGTGACAAGAACCGACTTGTACTCAGAATTCTAACTAACATTAGGGTTGTTCACAGTAGCCTTTTTTCCTCCCTTTTTCGCTCCCTTTTTTCTCCCTTTTTTGTATTCCCGCTGTTCCTCTCCGGGTTTTTTCCCCTTTTCAATTTCAGCATGCAAAAAAGGTGTAAATCCAAAAAATCTAGGTCCAACGTTCGATATTGGATGAAATCAGAAAAAAAAGGAGCGAAGAAGGGCCGAAAAAAGGCTGCTGTAAACACCCTGGTTTTCAGCTCCCTTTTTCATCCCTTTTTGGCTCTCTTTATCCATTTCATGCAGTCTGGGTACTCCTATGGTTCCTTAAAGGTCACATAGCACCTCAGGTGTTCAAAATGGACTCGGGTGAATTTTTCTGGATAACCCTATTGAACTTTTAAACACCGGCAGCAGCCTTGCAAAACCACTCAGTACTCATTCCCTGTCTCACGTTCAACCATGACTCGTTGGATTCACCCGTCATTCTGTACTAACTAGTGCCCTCTCGCAAAGAGGCCCTGGATATTGTCGTACCTTATCGACCTATCTTATCTTAGATTCTTATGGACTCATAAACTTGAGCTCTCTCTCGCTGAGGTCATTTGGTTGACGGTACTCAAGTACCCATGTCACGGGCAATTCAATTACAGCCTCAACCCATTTTTTTGCATGGGTTTCGCACCTGCGAACCCTGCGCGATTGCGCGAAAACCCGGATTTGCCAACATATATATACATGGTGAAATGAGTCACGAAAGTGAAAAGTGGTCAGCATAGCTCTAGATACACATCGGCAACTAGCAGTGTCAAAATCAGTCGAGGTCTCGAAACAGCCAGATCAGGGAAGATCGATGGTCTATGTAGGATAATGACCCAGCCAGAGGGATTGGATTCCAGTGCAAACAGAAATAATTTCTCGTACTTCCCCTTCAAAATCAGAGTCCACCAGTAAATGCCAAACATGATCGTGAAAGAATGATCAAGTTCAGCCCAATCGAAAATTTCCCACTCCAATCCAGGTCAAGCAGCAAATCTGCTTTCTCGGGCCCAGGTCAGGTCAGGCTTGGGGGCTTGGAGCATTTTGTTTCAACAGTGATGGGTTAGTTTTTCTGCTGCACCATCACTGGTTGAACATTTCAAGTTTTTCAGTGAAAAAATTGATGAAAGATGTCCATTATTTTTCACACATTTTTCGCTGAAAACAGAAGTGAAAAACTTAGAATGTTTCCACCACTTTTTCATTTTTAAGGTGAAAAATTTGAAACAAGTGCTGCAAAAGTTTTAAGTTTTTCATCTGCTTTTTCAGTGAAAAAAAAATGTGAAAAAAATGGACATTTTTCATCAATATTTTCACTGAAAAACTTGAAATGTTCAACCAGTGCATGTTATCTAAAATCGGGCTGACCGTTTTTGTGTCTCTGGCCAAGATTCAGACACCACCGGAAGGTGCGTGGTTTTCTTCAGCACCGCTCCTCTAGGATTCGAAAGGCCAAATTTTGTACTTGCGCAAACAGTTTCGGTCTCACTGTTATATCCAGAACACTTTCATTGGATTCAATGCAGAGTCTACATTTGACACACATGTCCAAATAAGTGAATGTAAAAACTAAGAATGAAGTCCCTATGGATTGTGGAGCTCTGCGGGAGGAGGATTTAATGTATATGTGGAGTTCATAATCTGTTTTTCAATGATTTATTCCCTCAGCCTCACAATGGATTGGAGTGATTACTTAAACCGTGAGGGACACAGATCAATCTTCATCAAAGTTAAACCTGAATTCCATCTCTCTCTCACAATTACACTTTTTGTATCTGCACCTCAACAGGAAAGAATATAACCAAGAAACCCCTATGATTATATTCATTGCCTTGCTTCAATTATGAGGATGAGTCTTCTGAAGTTTTCACGAAGAAGCAGATCTGAACCTCTTGGACCCACAATAGATCTAGAGGATATTTTGCTCCTTTTGTTGCCCCCTTGACAATAGGCAAACTTCTCGTACGTTGAAATCACGCCCAAATGTCTTATTGAATAAATATGATCATTGATCTCAAACCAAACCTCAGGGACACATGTAGCAAGTCAGTAACCATAAATAACAACATGGAAAATCACCATACAATTCCTGGAAGCCTCAGACCACAATCAAACCAAGCTCTTTCCCATCACCCATGTCCATCTTATCCAGGTCTTCAATGTCAGACAGATCATCCTCAAGTTCCTACACAGTTCCAGCTGGTGTATTGAGCTCTGCCAGAAGAGCCAAGTTGTTTCTGTGTTGCTCCAGCACATTGTCGCTGATATTGGCAATCCTTTCATTAATACACTGAACTTGTGTGGCCTGTGAGGAACGTTCAAGGGTCTTGCTCCATCCCAGAACTCCACTGCCTTGAGCAGGTCACCATGCCCCACAGAAATGTCTCCGAGTCGAAGCATGCATTCAGCTCTGCTGCGGTGGACATCCATCTGGATAAATCCCTCTAGAGCAATTGTGAACAAATTGGTGGCTGTATGCTCGTCATTCTGGTAGAGGAAGATATCTCCTAAGGATTGGAGTGCCTTGAAGATTCCGAGCTTCTCTTTTCTTTGGAGAGAATTTACAAGATAAACGGCTGTCCAGCTGGACATCCCATCCACATCACCCCAGCAACTGGCATCACCAAGCCGCTCCAGACAAAAAGTTTGGATTTGGGAGTATTCCAAAGTAACTTCAAGGCACTTTTTCAAAACAGTCTTGGCTGCCAGTGAATTTCTGTCCCTCAGATAGAGATCTGCAAGAATTATATCACACATTGCCACTCCCTCAACATCACCCACAGTTTCTAACATTTTTCTGGCTCTGTCACAATTCCTCTGCACATCATTCTTTGGAGCACCAATCAACACATCAATTTCAGCAACATTGAGTAAAGCAAAACCATAGCTGTAGAGATCCTGTATAATGGTTCCTTCAAGAATCCTATTATGAATACTGCGAGCCTCAAGATATTCTGATTTGCACTTGTAGATTTCTGCCTGAGTGTTCATGATGAAAAGGTCTAAGGTTCCACCAGACATGGCACAAAGACCTAAGAGGTCTCTTGCCCTGATGCAGAGAGACATGGCTTTTGTGTAGTTCCCCAATGTATAGCAGCAACTAGCCTCAATATCTAGTGCCATTGCTTCTGCATATACATCTGCAGAGATTATGGCTGGTCTCTGGGCTTCTTTTGCATGCACCTGAGCTGCAGAGTAATCACCAAGGTGCCATTTATTCCATGCGAGGCTGTGCAGTCCTAGGGAATGCATTTTGTTGTTCCCAGTTGAAAGTGCTAAAGATATTGCAGCTCCACAAAATTTTGTGGCAGAGGATGGATCACCATTTATCCGATAATGCATGGCCACGGCATTATAAAGTCTGCCTGGATAAACCAGCAATCATCAGAGAGAATACATTTAATATCTGGATCATCAAACTCCTTGAAATGTTCAATGGCATCAGAAGCCATTGTGTCTCCACTGGAAATGGCCCATGCGTTGAGCCACTCAGTAAGAAAGCATGCTTCCAGGCGATGATCACGAGGATATGGGAAGACATTATGGATATGTTGAATGAGAGGAGTAGCTCCTCGCCCAATGTGTTGACTAAGGTTATTCAGATAGCATGTGCAATAAATGCTATTCACTAGATCTGGATGGCCCTGTTGCCAAAGAACATTTTGTATGTTTGAATAATTTGATAGTATTCGAGCAACTGTGCTAGAACTTGATTGATTTCCTCGGTATTCCATGTAGAATTCAAGTAATTCCTGGAAATGTTTGAGAAGGGGTTGAATGAGGTGATCCCCAGGTGGCTGAATTTTCTGCACATACTCTCTGATGGGTACCAATACTTTCAGCTGCTTGTGTTCATCACTATAGGCCAAGCTGGTGCAAATCAATGCTGCTTTGCAACTCAAGATATTGTCAATTGGGAGCTTGCTCTGCACAAGCTCAACATCTGAAAGACCATCAGGGAGCATTGACAGGAGGCTCAGGAGATCTTTTGAATAGGGATTGGGTCTAGGACTTGACAAGGACAGTGAAATCGACAAGTCCAAGTTAGATGTTCTGTCATATCCATCTGAGATTATGGATGTTTTCTCCTCCCAGCGGGATAATACATGAGAGCAGCCCTCAGAGTCAACCAAATTGGCCACCAAATTGATTGCGAGAGGCAGATTGTCTGTCAGGGAGAGGACTTTGGCAACCTCATTTGGATCATGTATGTTGTCTGCAATATCTATAAATGTTTGTCGTGCTGCAGCTTGCTCCAAGGGCTTAAGAGCTGGCAAAAATGGGTGAGTCCATGCCACTTTAGCAGGTCTTCTGCTCCTCGCATTGTAATCTGAACATCATAAGTTGAAAACATTGGTGAAAAATCCTTGAGACCTACCAACAGTGCAAGATGATCTACGCCTGTGAGCAGTGACAGAAATTCCTCTATTTTGCCTTGGGACTCAGCTGGCTCCCACAATGTCTCAAGATTATCCAGAATCAGGAGACACTTTGAGCTGCTGGAGAAATATTGGATGACTGGGTGTGTAAGGTCTTTTACTGGCTTCAGTCCAATATGGGCTCCAATGAGAGCAGCAAGTTCCACTTGGGTTGCTGCTGAATCACACGCAATGAAGAACCAATGCTGATTATATCTCTTAGTAATTTCTGTATGATGGATGACAGCTCTTGCAAGACTGGTCTTTCCCATTCCACCTGCGCCCAAAATGGCAATCCTGGGTGTTCCTTGACTGAAAAGTTGAAGAATGTTTGATAGCTCAGAGTCTCGTCCATGGAATATCTTGGGCTGTGATGGCAGTAAGGACATTGAGTTGGAACTTGGATATATGTCAGATACTAAAAATATAATGAAAAGATGACTGGAAACTGGCCTGTTATGAGATCCCGAATAAAGCCTGCCGATCTGTGCAACATTTATTAGTTAATTCTCTCAGAGAGGACTGGAATTCCCATACAGAGGATGCTCCATCTGAACTGGCTGTGTCTGACAGAGCTTCAATCATCTCAAGCACTTCTTTGTGTTGTCTTTCTGCATCTTCTTGCATCTGTGTAATGTCCTTGATGTGATTGACCATTGGGACCTACATCTCACATGCTTCAATGAATGGTTAAATTACCAAACAAACAAATCACACACCTGAAAAATCTCAAATCCTTGTTGTAGTCCTGCCTTGCAATCCTTGAGCAGTGTGCTCATCTCGCCTTGATGGAAAAAATTCTTGAGTTTGCTGCTATTCTGTTGAGCTTCAACAAATGTGTGGATTTTGTGGAGGGTCCTGATAATAGTAGTCAATACCAGTAGAGTTTTTTTCTTCCAAAACAAGTAACATACTCTGTGAACTTTCCAATGTGAGTCAACACATTTGGTGGTAATTCTGTTCCAGTGTCAGAATTGATGTGAACCATCAGAATTGCACTCAGCAACTCATAAGTTTGCTCCAATAATTGGGTACATTCATTCTTATTTTGTTTAACTGTCTGTCATAGCTGACTGAGATTTATGGTTGTGGCAGACTCAATGGTAATTTACCTCCATATTTTTCATGAGAGACTGAGTTGTATTGGAAATAGCCTCTAAGAAGGGGCTCTTCAGACTACCAACAAGGATATCCAGAGTATTTGCAGTAATAGTCAAACATGTTGTAATGCTATTGAGTCGAATTTGAGTGACAGTGGGTTGTGGGGGCATTTTTGTGGCGGATCATGAGGTGCGAGACATGTAGATATCTATCCTGTGCTTGCATGGGACTTTCACTTTTATTGGCTACTGTTCATCTCCCGCACAGATGTGATGCTCGTATCTGGTATAGAACTTGACCACATCAAATGATACTATGGAGGAGTAGCTATATTGAGATATTCGAGGAAAAAGTCCCACGCACCATCTGAGAAGCTTGTCCATGGACAGTGGGCTCAGTTATATTTGCCATGATACCAATAACAGTACTGACGGGCCAAAAACTTTCCCATTTGGGATGTTTTCCTGATAGGAAGTCCAGGAAAAAATTTAAAGAAAGAGTAATCAATCTCTTTATAAAATTAAGCCTCTCTGTGTCTGTCTGAAGCCATATCTCCATATGTACTTTCCGATCATCAGGGTCAAAAATTCATGCCATTCCGTGCCTGTGCGAAGCTTTTTCAAACTCCGCTGTCAACTTGCCGTTGCTTTTTTAGCTAGCCTTTTTCGCCCAACTCATATATGCACCACCACTTTGGTTATTGAGTGCTGACTCTCTCCCAGTCAAGGTTGAATTTTATACGATGCTCAACATATTAACCAAAGTGCTGGCCACTTTGCGGCCCAGCGCGCTCTTGTATTATCTATTATTGGTACTTTTGGCACCAAGTTCAGAGTCTTGAGACATGTAAATCAACTAATGATGAATGGACTGGAAGGCTCTCATTTTGCTCGGACACAGCCTCTGGTTGCAAGACAGATGGCATTGAAATTTCTTTTCTATTCTGAGTATGTATATCTTCGTAATTAATTCGTGCATAGGACTCACAAGTTCGGCTCCCCACTGATGTGGAGTGTGCCTTTTCTCGCGGTGGCCTCACAGTGACAAAAGTGCGACATTCTCTGTCCAATGAACCAACCCACACTGCAACCATCATTCTGAATCCATTGACTGGCACTTGACACAGGGGTATCATTTACCTGCAACTATACCTGTAAATGACTCAGTTGGCACCAGGCCTCTGGCAGAGCATGTTAGTTCACGTTCTGGAACATAATATGATAACAAAGATCATAGATCATAGATGAGTAACGAGAGTGAACAGTGGTTGGTAGCTTTCATCTGTCAAATGCTCGATCTCCCTCGTCAGTCCATAATTGCTCTTCAATTCACAGAGATTGCTATCTGAGTCTGTCGCCTCATGCTCGGTTTCAGCCATTCATGCCACATCCTTGGGCTCAAAGATCACTATACTCGCAACGCTCCAAACAGCTCATTTGAACTTTATGGCGTGGGTAAAAAATCTTGGGGCCATTGACTTGACCTAGGCTGCATAGAGGCTGCCATTCCACTGCCCGGAATTATTTCTGACATATCAACCAACTGATAAAAGACGTCAAAGACTACTCAAAACTGCAGAAGCTCATGTTGGATGGCTACAAGGTGAAATTGACTCGCCTGACAAGCTTTATCGCGCTGCGTTTGATTTTCGAGCCCCGGGCAATCACAGCTGGGTGCGTGGATCCGATGAATTCGCCCCTATGCAGGTCCGTAGATCCAAAGTTCAAAGTCCAACAGGCCGAGGAATTAATCCAGGAATCCGCACCCCTAGCTCTATGTACTTCAGGTTAGACGAGATTAATGCCTCCTGCTGATGGCATATGGGATCAGGATCCTGGCATTGAGTATAATTGTAGACATTAGTCCATAGTTTCTTGAAGTGGGGACTTGGGAGGACGTGAGAAATAGGGTTAGGCATATATATCCGAAGGAAGAAAGCAAGACTCGGCATAGAGAATCAAAACTACTCGGAAAGAGACAGACTGGCTGGAGTTTCTTGAGCTCTGAGTTCCAAGGCCGAACATAAATTAATTAATGGCGGATCTCGAGGAGGGGTTACGAGAGGGTCAGGGTGGGGGATGCCATGCTGAAAATTACAATTGAGTGGAGGAGTCGAGGAGCCACTGCTCAGAGCAAAGCAAAGCCATCCCGGGGAGCCGCCTTGAGTAAACTGGGTTCTATTCTGCGGAGTTATAGCTTATTTCAGCCCTTGGGTCGGCTCTCGGTTGACAGATGCGTGGGTGTTATACTTGACGACCAAGGCGGATCCGGATTTTCAGTATTATGTATATTTCATTCGAAACTGAAGCTGAAGCGAAAATTAATAGCATGATCCGAGTCGCGTCTCAACTCGACTTACGGGATGTCATTGACATGCATGCACAGCTCCATGTTTTGTTATAATTGGAGGAGCAACAGTGGAAGGAAGGAAGGGAGTTGGAGTTGGAGTTGGATGGCGGGAATGCAAGCGGACAAGTCTCGAGGGCTCCAGGCTACAGGCTACAGTAGGAGTTCGATGTGATCCAGAGCTCTGATGAGGATTATGATGGATGGATGGAGCACTGGTCTAGGACCCAGAGCCAAAAGCCAAAAGCCCAGAGCCAAGACCCAAGAGTAAATTTAATTCAAGCATGCCTACAGACTGACTCGGAGAGGGATTTCAAAGTTGGCGGACGTCGAGACTTGAGGCGGGGTGGAGAGGCGTTTGATTCCGATTTTCGGGACTCGGGCTATTAGGATTACAGTACTCAGGCGAGATTAATGCTTCCTGCCAAAGGCTCCGCTTGGAGAGGATCCTGGCATTGATTACATGTGCCGCAGTGCGGAGTGACTTTGGGATGGCCGAAGGAAAGGGAGGTGGGGAAGAGGGGGGCCCCTTGTTCCGGACCACCACAATGGCCGGATTTCCCACGCCATTGGGAGGGGTGTGCGCACCTGCTGGACGATGATAGCGATGCCTGCTGGTTGCCTGAGTCCAGCGGAGATGCATAGGCATCGTCCACCCCTCACGATGTTAGTATAACATCGGGAGCAGTCCTGCCCTGCTTTTCCTCTTGTACTGGAAACTACTGACAAACCATGAGTCGTAGAACTTTAGACCAATCCCGCACCAGCAATGGATACTGTTAACCATGACTGACCACATCCACATCACTGTATTCACGCAGACCTGACCTTAAGCCCAATTCTTTGAGCCACTCGATGTCCTCCCCTGATACAAACCCGACTCTGGGGCGCTGTGACGTCATGTCCTGGCTTCTGTCTGGATTCTTCCTAGCAGAAGCCAGACCCTGATGTCATCATTTTCACGTCCTCATGGACTCACACGGAATGTCAAGCAACACAACACGTTCCTTTCCCCTCCGTTCTTTTTCCCATCTCCTCTAACACACCCTCTCATCGTCGATGTTCAGCACCTCGAACGCGTTATCTGGACTCTCCCACACAAAGAGGCAAGCCCTCAGTGCTGACTACTGCACAGACCACCTTTGTCCTCAAAACCGCCTCCTACGTTACTAAGCTGGTAGAGCCCCCTCCCAAGTGCACAAAAACTGCTTATCGATTCTTTTCTCGTTAGAATCAGCCCTGAGTATCGATACCTTTCATGCAAGATGGGCCATAGGTGATGCCGAGCGTGACCCGCTCCACCCAACAACAGAGGCTCTGACGGGCCAATCCCCTGCTGAGCTTTGTCCTTGCCTTGTTAAAATACCGTCGAGGAGGTACGAGTTCCCTTCACCCCAAAGACCAGAACCTAAACCAACTCCACTCAGCCCACCCTTCTCTGAATCCCCCACTTCATATTCCAATGGCAATCACTCGTAACACCAGCGCTCGCACCGCGTCTCCCACTCCATCCGAGAATAGCGACCAGTATTATGAAGACTTCAACGACCATTATAACAGCCCCTCTCCTGCTCCCAGCCAGACTGCCGATGCGTACGGGTATGGGACAGTGACGCGACTCCTGCACCCATGAACTCGCACGACGCCACCCCTACTCAGCCGGCTCGCATGTCGTCCCCTGCCTCCGTAACGGAGATTTCCAGAGATGAGTTCCCCCCTCTCATGGCTCCTGCCCCCGCCCCCGCTACCGTCACCAAGGCCCGCACCAAGGCGAGCAAAGGCAAAGGGAAGGCAACAGCTAAAGCAGGTACGTACCACTGCCTTTCCTCTCTTCGGGTCTAAAGCCCTTGTAGCCCCCGCTGCGGAGACTCCCACGAACGATAGAGACGACCCCTTCCTTGTCGCCGACATCGAGCGTGCCAAGGCGCTCTCTCTCGGCCTCCCCTCGTCGCTCACCCATGCCACCGAGGGGCCTTGTCCTCCTGCTGCCTGGCCGAGGCAGGATCGCCAAGCAAGCATCTGCGCTCCAACACTGCGGGAGATGCCGCACCTGCCCCCTTTGCCGCTGTTGCTGCAGGTACTGTTCCATGCATTATAAATGCTGCTGCCCCACTTATCTTCTGTCACAGCTATGCCCACCGTCAACACCACCATTGCGCACACAGCCATCCCTGTTGTTGCAACTGGAATCACTCCTGTCCCCGCAACTGCTGCTGCGCCTGTTGACACTGCCGCTGCTGCCACCACTCTCGACGGTGCTGCTGCCACCGTCTCTCTCGATGTCGCTCCTGCTGTGCCCGCTCTTGACGCCGCCGGTGCCGCTGCTGCTCACGTGTGGCACACAGCAGATGGGCTCCCCCCCGCAGATCTTACACTGAGACCCCACCCGGCGGCTATCCCATAATGGTGTACTCTGCGGATGGGATGATCAACACCATCCCTGCGAACCTCTTCGTGATGTACGAGGCTGTCCCCATCCTAAATTCTTTCTGCGCGTAAGAGCGGCAACGGCTCAATGCTGCAAACCCACAGCGTCATACGCGATGCGATTGCTAACCTGATCAATATTGAGCCTGGTGACTTCACCCTCAGCACCCCGCCCACTGCTGCGAATGGCACCAGCCCCGACCTTTGGCTTGTAGCCGGTATTCCTGCCCACCTCGCGCAAGCTATCATTGATCAGCAGATCATATCCTCCTCTCGCATCACCTTCTTTGCCTTCCCCTATGAGATGCCTATCGTCGGGTTTGTGGGTGTCTTTGCTGGATTCACCCTCCCCAACAATGTTACGGGCGCGAATGCTGCACGCGACCTCATCCGCACCACGACCGAGGCCAATAACGAAATCTCCCAGTTCGTTCAGACCCACCGAGATGCCTTCGGGCCGCAAGTATCCGCAGGCCAAGCATGGGAGCTCTTCCTCGCGTCGATTGCAGTACACGGCATCGTCCTCCTTGTCAACAACACCACCACCGTTGCCTGGCGTCTCCACGTCACCCCCCACGACCAACGACCGTAACCACTGGAGGCAACTCTGTCACCTTTTCGGCAAACTCCAGATCATGACCACGCTCTATGGTACAGCACAGCTCCAGCGGGTGTTCCGGTGCCGCATCTGTCCTGGCATCGACCATCCCACTGCACTGTGCCCGCTTCCCAGCATCCCCGGCTGGCTGGGACCAACCCCCACCACCGTCGCTGCGCTCGAAGACGCGAGTCGCCAGGCCGCCTCCAAGGCCCAGGAACGGAACCGCGCCAACTCCTCTGCCAATGCAGGAAGCTCGAACCCACGTGCCAGCAAGGGTCGCGGCAAGGGACCCTCCAACGACAAGCCTCGCAAAGATGGGAAGGGCAAGAAGGGAGGTGATTTCCAAGGAAAAGGGAAACACTGTGAGCGCAACGACTTCTTCTGAAACCACCCTACGTACATGATTAGATGCTGCGAGCACTTATAGACTTACATCACTACGATACTATGTTGTCCCCTCGCAAACAATACACGATGTTTGCCTAAACTCTCGTGTTAATGCTCTAAGTATTTAAATGAGTGCTCTGGCTTCGGAAGCAGAAGCTAGAAACTCACCAAAAAACGAACGCACTCGCAACCTTACAGATGACAAGTAGGCCTGCAAATGGCCCGCTTCAATCAAAAACCTCACATATAATGAATACACAACTACAAGATACAAGATTTAGCGCCACGGACCCTCCTGGAACACGGGAGGGTTTAGGGGATATGGCGCATCCTCCTTGTCAGTGCCCGCAGGCTACGAGACCAAACAATGAATTCAGCGGGAGCCGGGGCAACCGGGGGCCTAGCCCCGGCTACTCTCAGCGAGACCTCCCCCGCAGCAGCTCCACTGTTGCTTTGGCTGCTGTGGTGACTGGCGAAGAGCAACAAAATATAAATACACGTGTGTGTGCGGGGCGTATAGGGAACGGCAATGCTACAGATGCTCCGAGCATACCACCTAGGGGAACAGACTCGCCATCCCACTCGCGAGAATCCAACCGCCCGAGGGGAAACCCGAATGCTGCACGGAATCGAACGAGGGGGACCGCTTCTGGCCCCGCTGCTTCCAGTACAGGAGCCAATACCTCAACTCGGGGTACGGCGGCACATGCCCACCAACAACGTCCACCGAGGGGATGCCCCCAGGATGAGGATCATGCACCTGCTTTCTTCAACCGGAAGAGGGAGAGACAGCAGATCGGGAACCCACGCATTAGCCGCAACACGCGAGCCACAATAAATCTATGTGCAATTAATATTAACAGTATTAAAGCTACCTCGTTGGCGCAAGAAAGCCATAAATGGCACAGTATCCACCGTATGATGCGGGAGGAGAAAACAGGTGTTCTGATCGTCTCCGAGATGCACATGTCGGCTGCCCAGGCCCTGGAAATAGAAGATAGTTTCATGAGTAAACATCTAAAGCTCTTCAACTATGAATACCCTGAGAATCCTGCTGCGAAAGGGATTGCAATAGTCCTAAACCGGGAAATCACGAACGTGGAAGGAGTTAAGGTCCACTACCTCATACCTGGTAAGGCTATTCTCGCCGTGGTCCCATGGCATGGAACGAAGACGATGACAGTCCTGGGACTGTATGCCCCTACGGAATCAGATGAGGAGAAGATAAACTTTTGGAATGCCTTGTGCGATCTCTGGCTCACCACCGACCTTCCTGTACCGGACGCCATAGGTGGCGACCTCAATCTCGTTGCCGATGCAATTGACCGGCTACCCCACCGCACTGACTCTGATGCAGTAGTTCAAGCCTATCTGCGCTTTATACGCCTAATGGAAGTTAAAGACGGGTACAGACAGAATAATCCCGATACAAAGCATACACTCACGTCAGTACCCGTGGCACTTTGTCCCGCATTGACAGAATCCTCGTCTCACCTGCTCTCATGAAAAACTGCTGTCACTGGGAAATAAACGATGTGGCTGGAGGCCTCACTGACCACAGGATGGTTTCAGTCTCAATATCAGCTCCAGGGGCCCCTTATATCAGCAAGGGACGATGGGCAATGCCACTCTTTCTCCTGAACGACAAGGAGTTCATTAGCTACACAATGGAAGAGGCTGTGAAATTAGAAGAGTCAATACCTGATGCACGCACGGATACCTCTAATGCGCAGACTCGCTTTAAAAGCTTCAAAGATTCAGTTCTTGAATTCGCAAAGAAAAGAGCCAAGACTGCAGTCGGTGCATCTGAAAAGAAGCGGAGAGCTCGAGTAAAGAAACGTGAAATATTGCTGAAGAATACAGCACCAGATGTTATGGCCATGGAGGCATCAGAAGATCCTGGGCCAATGGATACCATGGGCAATCAACCCGCACCAGAGGAAAGTGGCCACCTGGCAGACGAGAAAACACCAGAAGAAGTAGCTGAACTGGTAGCCAAAATTGAGAAAACAATTGACGACATAGTTGACTGCCAACGGGAGCGGAAGCGACTTGAAACGAGGGTTCGTGGCTACACCGAACTAAACCACATTACCAAGTATGCTGTGAACCTTAGTAAAGATGCAAAACCGAGGGACACTTTAACTTACCTGCGAAGGACGGACATTACACCTGAGAAAGGCAGTAAGTGATCATCTGAGATGGCAGAAATTGCCCGAGACTACCATAATGACCTTCAATCCGATGAGATGGATATCGCACAAAGTCTACGTGATGAGGCCCGGCAGGAGGCTATGGACACTCTGCCTCAGACTAGAGGAGAAGCAGATATGCAACCCCTGTCTGAAAAACTCACTGAGGGAGATGTTCTGGCAGCCCTTACAGAGGCAGCATCTGGGAAAGCAGCTGGAATAGATGGCTTTGCCACGGAGTTCTGGCGACGACTAGAATCAATCAATAAAGAAAATAAGACCAGTAAAGATGGCGTGCCTGAAAAGAAGACTTGTGATATTATCAAAGTGCTCACATGGGTGTTCAATGACATTGAAGATAATGGGATGGTCGAAAACACGGACTTCTCGCTGGGGTGGATGTGCCCTCTCTTTACAGCTCTTTGCGGTACAACAGGCGCGGTCCGTTTTTTTCTGTTTTGGTAAGTTTTCACGAGAACAGCTGCCCTGAGCTCAATTCTCAACTGTTTCCCCTCGAAATGGGCTTATTCGATTTGCATTGAAAATCCACAGCGAATAGAATACCGGTATTTTTGATCCTTTTACGTAATATAATTTCTTCCGGAAAAACTTGGTTTTGAGTAGGACACCTGTAGCACTCGGAATACTGCCCTGATTGGCCTAGTTTTTGGATATGCTATACATCTGATGCGGCCCTACCTGAGTGTGAAGATCGCGCCACCTGCAAAGAATGCGACGTCGTAGAAGACCTCGAGCATATTCTGCTTGGGTGCGCGAGCCCGGGACAGGAGATCATCTGGCGAGCAGCTGAATCCCTTTGGCACGAAAAGGAGACCCACTGGCCTGCCGTGTCATTGGACACGATACTGGGGTGCGGTCTTGCTGAGTTCAGAGATGAGAAGGGCAGACTTAAGCGTGGGACGCAGAGGCTGTACCGGATCTTGATATCCGAATCTGCCTATCTAATCTGGAGATTGCGGAATGAGCGGGTTATATCCCGGGGCGGTACACCGGCAACAGAAGACGAAATAGTAAATAAATGGAAGTTCGCTGTGAACCAACGACTACAAGTTGACATAACACTGGCTAACAGGCCACGCAAAGGGAAGCGCCCAGTGCTGGCACCCCAACTGGTCCTCATGACCTGGTCCAACACCCTGGACAATGAAACTAGCTTACCGGCCGATTGGCTCAGGGAGCCCAGAGTTTTAGTGGGTAGTTGCGCTTTCCTCCATCGAACCCAAACCCAGCGACGAAACAGCCACGGAATAGGGTAACGCGACAGCCCCACACTGCCCTTTGGGTGTGTGCAAGGCATTTCTCTGGGTGGTGGAAACCACTCCCAATGGAATTAATATTTCAAACTTTACAACCAGATGGGCTAACCAATAGTTAGTTGCTACTGGCTAACGTACCACCAAAAAAAAAAAAAAAAAAAAAAGGGAGGTGGGGAATCAAACTCGTGAGGCGTCAGGACCGTGACGGAGATGGATGCAGGAAAGTAAGAAAGTAAGACAGCAGGATACGGGGCAGAGACAGAGGCGTGGTTGGAGTTTGTCCAGCTCTGGATCTAGAGCCCCAAGGCAGAACACAAACTAATTTAATGCCGGATCTGAGTCCTCGAGGAGGGGCTACGAGCTACGACGGTGCGGCTCGAGAGGGTCCTCGAGTCCCGGGCAATCATGATTCATGGCTGGCTGCTTGGATTGCGATGAATTCGGCCCTGCAGGATGACTTACTTAGGCGAAATTAATGCCTACTCCAATGACAAGGGCTTCGCTTGGATGGGATCCCGGCATTGTGAATGATTGTGGACCAAAGCATGTGTGGAGTTTGGGAGGGCGGAAGGGAAGGGAGGACGGATGTAGTAGGTGCAAAACAAGGAAGCAAGGACTTGAATGTGTTCGGTTGGGCTCTAACGGGGTGGAACGCGAATACAATAAATGAATAAATGAATGGCAGATGTCGAGGAGGGGGAGATTGCGGGATGCGATGGGGTGGGATGCCGTTCCATGAAAATAACAATCGTAGTGGGATAGGTTGAATTGTTTCGCCACTTGGCATTTTGCAGAGGGATTAATCCACGATGGCAAGGCGACTCGGATCCCAGCATTTTATGTGTCCGGAATGGCCAGTAGACTTTGAGTGAGACTTGACGAAAGCAGGGCTCCAGAGCAAGACACCGAGAACTGGCACAAAGACACCTTACATAGTTCCAGAAAAAATGTCGAATGTAAAGAAACGGACAGTAGCCGGACACCGCGAGGAGATTGACGCGATTGTGATGTGCATGTGAAAGAAGCAGACCTTGTGGCTGTGAAATCGTGGTAAAAGCCGACGCCCTTTGATCAGTCCGTCGACAATGTCCTGATCGTCCAGTGTGCCAGTCTAACGCTCTGCTAGCGCTCCTCGCCACTCCCTCGACAATAGCCTCCTACTATTTACGGCAGGATCCCCTCGGAACTGACTGGACACAGTTGACTTGCGTTTTTGGGTCGCCTCAGTCTCCTTCACAAATCACCCACTCCCTAAGCGCACCAACACAGTTGCTACATCCTACGAAGACGAACCCCTTTATGCCCCCCTGCTCCTGTTGTTGAAATCCATTCACACCAAATGTCACAAGAGAAAGTACAGGCGCCCCGACTACCTTCACCACCCCTAATGTAAAGCACGGAGGAGGCTTGGAGTCGGCACGGCCACGGCAGACACATCTTCTCACTGAATCATCGACACCTTAGTGCCAGGCGCCGTCCGACACCGATACCAACATCTCTCCTTCTCCCTCTGCCGTACGCCTGCCATCGACACCCCACGGCCACATACCAGCTATCTCAATCTGCAACGGCCATGGCCACGCATGTCGTGCCTTACGCCATCGCCGTGCAAATCGTCACAGGTCTGTCACTTCCCTTGCCTCCCTTCCTTCTCTTGTACTCATACTGATACTTATATGCATCTAGCCGTGATGTTACCCCCTGCCTCACCCTCGACGTGCATGCGCCCCTCATCGACGTCAAGGTCGTTACGGATGTAGCGGCAGACAATGACACTGTAGCGGTTAATGCGGACGTATGGACAGCGGGTCTGGATGTGAAGCTTGGGCTTACGCTCAGTTCTGTTACGTTGTCCAGTGTGTTCAGCTCGGTAGCCTTGAGCTCAGCCTCTAGCTTCCTCGAGCTCGAGCAGCATGTCTGCATTTGCATCCGCCCAGTCCGCCTCTGCTTCCACCTCCGAATCCCAGTCTGCGCATGTCCCCCTCCCTCCCTTACACTGTCTTGCTTTCAAAGCTGACGCCCATACAGCTCCACCTCCCAATCCCAATCTCAATCCACCTCGCAATCTCAATCACAATCTGCCTCCCAATCTGCCTCCCAGTCTCAGTCACAATCTGTCTCCCAATCTACCTCGCAATCACAAACGTCCTCGAGGTGTGCTTGCGTTTATCCCCCCGCGTTGCGATTGCTTTTATTCCATCTTCTTCTTTACTCTTCTTCCCACTACGCCTACTCCGATCTACCTGTCTTTCTATTACTTCATGCGCGTGGCGTTTGAGGCGTTCTTTATTTCTATCACCCTCGCTTGGGGTTGCCATGCAGGGGTGCGGAGAGGTGTGTGCGAAGGCATGTGCGCGTAGATGGGGTGGGCAGGGACGTGTGGGGAGGTGCAGAGTCCGAGTGGGCAGGTGGGGACGTGTGGGGATGTGCTTGAGTACGAGCACGTGAACGAGCCCAAGTGGGCGTGTTGGCGTCGGCATCGTGCGTTCGCTTGGCATGCGTATGGTGCCGGGTCGCGTTGGGCTCACGTTGGAGCGCGTAGGTGGGGCTCTCCTTCGGGTCGGCTTGCGGGCCACGGGGTCGTGGGGTCGCTTGACGCACACATGCATACCGACCGCGGTGTGTAGCTTTGTCTTTTGGGGGGCTTTCTTTATATCTTGGCTTTTGGCTTTCGGCGGACGCGCGGGTGCAACTGCTTTCTTTGTTTTTTCTTCTTTGATTCTTTCTTTTTTCGTGGGTTCTCTCGAGTGCTTGGGGCTTGGCTTTTGGCGGGGGGCGGGGCATGTTCTTGCGGTTTGCAGCTTGTGTTTGGGCGTGGGTGCAGGCACTCAGCTTGGGTGTTTGGGCACGGAACATGCTGCACTCGGCTTGAGCTTGTGCTTGGGCTTTATGCGCTCCGGGTGCAGCCCGGCTTGTGCTTGTGCTTTGTCTGGGCTTGGCTTGGCTGTGCATTGGCGTGTGCGCTCCGGGTACTTCAGGCTTGTGCTTGAGCTCGTGCTTGTACTCTCGCCGTGGATGTGCCGCATTCGGTGCTTGTGCTTGTGTGTCTGGGTGCACCAGGGTGGAATAAATATGCTCATTCCTTTCAAACCAAACACATGTATACATAGCAAACCAGTAACCATAAATAACAACATGGAAATCATCAATGAAACCATACAAAGCCTCAGGCCACAATCAAACCAAGCTCTTTCTCTTCACCCATGTCTATCTTATCCCGGTCTTCAATGTCAGATAGATCATCCTCCAGTTCCTCCATAGTCCCAGCCAGTGCATTGAGCTCTGCCAGATGAGCCAAGTTCTTTTTGTGTTGCTCCAGCACATCTTCATTGATACCAGCAAGTCTTTCTTTGATATGTTGAACCTGTTTGACCTGTGAAGAGCGTTCAAACAGGGGTCCTGCTCTCTCCCAAAGTTCCATTGCCTTAAGTGGGCAGCCATGCCCCTTAGAAATGTCTCCAAGTTGAAGCATGCATTCAGTTCTGCTGCGATGAACATCCATCTGGGTAAATCCCTCTAGAGCAACTGTGAACAAGCTGATGGCTGTATGCCCATCGTTCTGCAAAAGGAAAATATTTCCGAGGAATTGAAAAGCTTTGTAGATTCCGAGCTTTTCTTTTCTTTGAAGGGAATTGACAAGATAAATGGCTGTCCAGCTGGACATCCCATCCAAAGCACCCCAGTAACTGGTATTGCCAAGCCGCTCCAGACAATAAGTTTGGATTTGGGAGTATTCTAGAGTCCCTTTGAGGCACCTTTTAAAAATAGTATTGGCTGCCAATGAGTTTCCCTCCCTCAGGTAGAGATCTGCAAGAATAACATCACACAATATCACTCCCTCAACATCACCCAAAGTGTCTAACATTTTTCTGGCTCTGTCACAATCTCTCTGCACTTCATCCATTGGGGCACCAATCATCACATCAATTTCAGCAATATTGAGTAAAGCAAAACCATAGTTGTAGGTATCCTGTATAGTAGTTTCTTCAAGAATCCTAGTATGGATACTGTGAGACTCAATATATTCTGATTTGAGATGGTGGATTTCTGCCTGAATGGTCATGATGTAATGGTCTGAGGTTCCACCAGACATGGCACAAAGACCTAAGAGGTCTCTTGCCCTAATGCAGAGAGACATGGCTTTTGTGTAGTTCCCAAATGTACAACAGCAAGTAGCCTCAATACGGAGTGCCAGTGCTTCTCTGTATAAATCTGCAGAAATTATGGCCAGTCTCTGGGCCTCATTTGCATGCACCTGAGCTGCAGAGTAATCACCAAGGCTCCATTCAACACATGCAAGGTTGCACAATCCTTGAGAATGCCGTTTGGTGTTCCCAGTTGATAGTGCTAAAGATACAGCAGCTCTGCTGAATTTTTTGCCAGAGGAGATATCACCTCTTATCAGATAATAGGTTGTCAAGACATTGTAGAGTCTGCCTGGAAAAACTCAGATTAGTCCCAACAGAGGAGCAATCATCAGAGAACATACATTTAAGATCTGGATTGACAAACTCCTTGAAGTGTTCCAGGGCATTGTAAACCAGTGTCTCTGGATTGGAAATTGAATGAAGAAACCATGAATTGAGCTGCTCAATAATAAGGTATGCCTCGAGATGATGGTCACAAGGGTGTGGAAGGACAATATGAATCTCTTGAATCCAAGGAATACCTCCTCGCCCCATGACTCGGCTAAAGTTGGATGTTCTATCATATCCATCTGACATCAAGGATGTTTTCTCCTCCTCCCAGCGGGATAATACATGGAAGCAGCCCTCAGAGTCTACCAAATGAGCTATGAGACTGATTGCGAGGGGCATATTGTCTGTCAGAGAGAGGACCTTGTCAACCTCATTTGGATCATGTGTATTGTCTGCAATATCTATAAATGTTTGTCGTGCTGCAGCTTGCTCCAAGGGCTTCAACAGTGGAAGAAATGGGTGAGTCCATGCCACTTTGGCTGGTCTTTCTGCTCCTCACATTGTGATCTGAACACCATAAGTTGAAAGCATGGGTGAAAAACCTTTGAAGACCTACCAACAATGCAAGATGATCTACACCTGTGAGCAGTGACAGAAATTCCTCCATTTTGCCTCGAGACTCGGCTGGCTCCCACAATGTCTCAAGATTATCCAGAATCAGGAGACTGTCTGAGCTACTGGAGAAGTATTGAATTACTGGGTGTGTAAGGTCTTTTCCTGGCTTCAGCCCAACATGGGCTCCTATGAGAGCAGCAAGTTCCACTTGGGTTACTGCCAAATCACAAGCAATGAAGAACCGATGCTGATTATATCTCTCAGTAATTTCTGTATGATGGATGACAGCTCTCGCAAGACTGGTCTTTCCCATTCCACCTGCACCCAAAATGGCAATCCTGGGTGTTCCATGACTGAAAAGTTGCAGAATGCTTGATAGCTCTGAGTCTCGTCCATGTAATATCTTGGGCTGTGATGGCAGCATGGAGATTGAATTGGAGCTTGAATATATGTCAGATACAAAAGATATAATGGAAAGATGACTGGAAACTGGCCTGTTATGAGATCCTGAATAAAGCCTGCTGATCTGTGTAACATTTATTAGCCAATCCTCTCAGAGAGGACTGGAATTCTCATACAGAGGATGCCCCATCTGAACTTGTTGTGTCTGACAGAGCTTCAATCATGTCAAGTAATTCTTTGTGTTGTTTTTCTGCATCTTCTTGCATCTGTTTAATGTCCTTCATGTGATTGACCATTGGGACCTACATATCACATGCTTCAATGAGTGGCTAAATTACCAAACAAACAAATGACACACCTGAAAAATCTCAAATCCTTGTTGTAGTCCTGCCTTGCAATCCTTGAGCAGTGTGCTCATCTCGCCTTGACAGAAAAAATTCTTGAGCTTGCTGCTATTCTGTTGAGCTTCAACAAATGTGTGGATTTTGTGGAGGGTCCTGACAACAGTTGTCAATATAAAGGGGTTTTTTCCCCCCAAGTGGAGCAACATACTCTGTGAACTTTCCAATGTGAGTCAACACACTTGGTGGCAGTTCTCCTCTGGTGTCTGAGTTGATGTGAACCATTAGAATTGCATTTAGCAGCTCGTAAGCTTGTTCCAGCAATTGGGTACAGTTATTCTTATTTTGTCTAACAGTCTGTCATGTTGATTGAGATTCATGGTCCTGGTTGTGGCAAACTCAGTTGTAATTTACCTGCATATTCTTCAAGAGAGACTGAGTTGTATTCGAGATAGCTTCCAAGAAGGGGCTCTTCAGACTGCTGGCAAGGATTTCTAGAGTATTTGCAGTGACCATCAAGCATGCTGTAATGTTGTTGAGTCGAATTTGAGTGACAGTGGGTTGAGGGGGCATCTTGGTGGTGGATCAAGGGACTTGAGAGACTAGAGTTTTTATCCTATGTGCTATTGGGAATTCCCCCCCTCACTGGGTGCCAGTCATAAGTATCCCGCACATAGCACTTATAAGCTGTGATCCTTCTCTCTAAGACTCTCCTTGGTTTTTCATGTATCTCCCGGTGTCCCTCCGGAGCCTCCTTAACTCCACTGATAGATGTTTGAACCTGTCAAATAAAAATGGGTGAGTCAAGAAAATGTTGGAATTCCGAGCCCGTTATTTGCACCAACATCACAAGGTAACCGGCATATTACTCATTGCCCCATGCACTTGTATCTCACATTTCCCCCATTTGGTCTAATTATCTTTGAAAAAGGATGTCTACAAAAAAAGCAGATGGCGTTGTGCTGAGAGTATTTGATTACTCCAGAGACAGTGGTGACGTATCGTTAATCACAATATCCCTGTTTGGGTTCTTAGTTCCAATTGTTCTACTGATCTATATATTTATAGAGGTTCCGATAGTTTGGTTGATCTGTGATGAGTGGCGGTGAAGTCGGGGACCGATTCGGATTTGTGGGAATTCTTAAGATAGATTCCTTCGGCGGTAGATGGTTACTTGGTTCGGAACAATTCGGTTCACAAGCAAGCTCCTGTCTAAGATGTTTTATTCGGTTTAACAAATTGACAAGACGAAAGTGTGTGATGGTTGAATATTTCGAGACCTTCGGAGGTTTAGGTGTAGAACTGATTTAGTTCAAGCAAGATTGGTTTAGAATCAAATTGGATTATTGTTTCTAAGTTCAAAGTTGTAGTTGGTAGTTTGGTCGTGAGTATAGCTCGGTATGCGTAAGTCTGTGTGTATCGGTGGGGGTATGTATCTCGGTGGGTATGTATCTATTTCTAACTAAGTTCTGAGCTACTTATATAGTATGTGAGAGCTGTGTCCATCAACTGTGCACTGTGCATTCCTATCCTCTTTGACTGTGCATTCCTATGCTCCTTGACTGTGCTTTCCTGTGTTTGGCGGCGGATTCTGCTGCGCGTTGGTCACGTGATCGGACGGCCCGAAGTTCCGGACAGCTGAAAGGCGTGATTGTGGTTTCCTCGTTTCTCGACGCGAATGAATCCGGGACTCTGCAAGGTCATTTCTCTGATTTTCTGGGAAACCATTTACCTGTAGCACAGCATGAAATCCGGCAGAGAGGTGGACCTCAGATGGGTTCCTACCTATGGCCGTTTTTCAGAGCAAGGGACTACTATACTATTTTGATCAAATGTTCACTGCATGTAAGCTACTACCAAAGGTGTTCATTGCTCTGCAATCATGGGAAACTTACCATAAAAGGTTATGGGTGATATACTGTCAAAATACATAAATTTCACGTGGTTATGTTTCGTGGATACAACTTAGGTTTTTTATTACTAATACAAGATGAATGTCTTTTATCTTTGTCCTTGTCTTTGACTGCCAGTGATGATTCGCGGAGTTGATGGAACCCAAGTATTAGCCCTGCTTGTGCGATGGGACAGCAGCTTGAGCTTGAGAGCTTGAGCAGGCAGATACTGTTACTGTAGATAATGTTTGGAGCTCCTGCATCGCACGATTAATTTGACTTATCTTGCCTCACCTTACCTTACCTAAGAAAATCAACCCGTCCTGCTAGAGCCTGTGAGTGAGCGCAGAACTGGAGCCAGCCTCGCTGCCTCGAACCTAAACACCATGCTGGAAGTTTACCCGTCTTAAACCCAAGTCTCCAATTAATTAAGGAAAGTTGAGATTGACAGGTACGTCCTTGCTGCTATATTTACAGCCGATGTCAGTACCGAGGGCGTGGATCGAAAATTTTCTGTTTTGGGATGTTTCCAAAGAATTCCCTATATCTCTGTCAGTTCTTCACCGATTCACATAAAAACTGAATAGATCTACTCAGCTAATTCATGCACAATTAGTGATAGAGAGGAACTTACGAAAATATTATGTATTAGGTAATTTCTGTTTTGGGGCTGTTTTTGCACTGAATACCATCTAGCATGGCCAGAAAATGTCCCACTGACCTAGAATTTTGGGAGAGACGACATGCATACCTGACAAAACATGTGATAGAGCCAGAAGTGAGGATAACTCAGTTACAGTCCTTCTAGCTCCAGTGAAAACATTTGGCAGTTTTTGGCTTTCAGAGATATTGCCAAGATCACATTCATCTGGACATTTCATATAGTTCTGGCTCTATCACTTGTTTCATAACATATACACATTGTCCCTCCCAAAATTCTAGGTCACTGGGAAATGTTCTCACCATGCTAGACAGTATTCAGTGCAAAAACAGCCACAAAACAGAAATTACCTAATACATAATATTTTCGCAAGTTCCTCTCTATCACTAATTGTGCATGAATTAGCTGAGTAGATCTATTCAATTTTTATGTGAATCGGTGAAGAACTGACAGAGATATAGGGAATTCTTTGAAATATCCCAAAACAGAAATTTTTTGATCCGCGCCCTCGGTACCGACATCGGCTGTAATCACTGTGTTGAGACCCTCCATAGCCGTTGTCGTAGCTCGGACTACCTGCGACTTATGTCTGACTACGGCTGTAGTCAGACATAGTAGTTGAAGGTTTGATTGACGTTGTCATAGCTCGGATTACGGATGTATTCAGGCTGTGCCTACGTCTGATTTCAGTCGGCCTACCTTGTCCTACCTCTTCCTACCCTGCGTAGGCACAGCTCGTCCAACCTTTCCTCACCCCTTTCCAGCCATTTCTTCGTTAATCCACTGCTCAAACCTCTTCAACATCTGCAGTCCTTGTCTACGACCCTGGTCCCTAATTTAGATGAATGACATCTTGATGCGGACCGTTGCTCTGATGCCAAGTCCCACTGACCCCAACATTATTAGTGACTTGCAATAACTCAACAACTATTATTTGCATAAAATTTAAGCACAATAATGCCAACTAGTCGAAGCCAACCTGTGACTATGTCTGTAGTCACAGGTAGTCAGACATAGTCGCAGGTAGGCCAACGTAGTCGCATGTAGGCCAATGTCCATGTGACTACCTTCGGAGTCACACCCTCCGACTACGGGGGCCTCAACGCAGTGAATGACAATCTCGAAAACCATGACGTTGGATCTCGAGCTTACGAGAGAGGATCGCGTCGAGGACAAAGTAACTGTCAACTAGGCACTCGAAAGACCCGAGTCCCGGCCGATGTAAGTCCGTAGTCGTAAGATCGACGCACAAAGGTAAAGTTCAACGCACCGAGGAATTACAGTAAATGCTAGAGGAAACCAGGAATGCACACCCCTAGCTTGGAGTACTTGGCGAGATTGATGCCTCCCGCCAACGACAATGCTTGGAGAGATATGGGATCCCGGCATTGTCGATGATTATACATGTGGACATGTGCGGAGTTTGGGAGGGCGGAAGTAAAGGGAAGTGGGGATTTGCGAGTACGGACAGATTCATCAGGCATGCCAGTGAAAGGACGAAAGCAAGACTCGGACAGAACTTGGGATGGAGTTGGATTTTGATGGCCATTCGGTTAGGCTCAAGGCGGAACATCAATGAAGAACTTAATGGCGGATCTCGAGGATGGTGCGGGTGCGGGATGCCGTGCTGTGAAAATTCCAATTGATTAATCGGAGGAGTCGTGGGGCCACTCTTACAGTACTGAGTAAAGATCATCAAGGCAAAGGCAAAGGTATCCCGAGACAGAGCTGCCTTGAGTAAACCCAACCCAACTCCAGTTCTGTTCTGTTGTGTCCGTAGTTAATCCGAGTCGGATTCGGCCCGCGCTTGACAGATACGTCGGCGTTGGTATAAACGACGAAGGAAGGCAGATTTAGCGAGGAGCTACAGCATACCAGTGCCAGTACACCTAGCTCGATGTAAGTACTTAGCGAGATTAATGGCTCCCTCCAACAACAACTCCGCTTGGATACATGGAGAGATGGGATCAGGATCCCGGCATTGGTTATGCATGTGTGGAGTTTAGGACAGCGGAAGTGAAGGGATGTAGGGCTGGGGACAAAGCAAGATTCGGCATGGACTAAGAGATTTGGAAAAAGTTGGGAAGAGACAGAGTGGATGGACTTGGATGAGCTCAAGGCAAAAGTCAATTAATAAATGGCAGATCTCGAGGAGGGGTGGGTTACGGGAGGTTATGAGAGGAGTGGGGCGGGATGCTGCAAAACTTGCAATTAATTGGAGTTGTTGAGCCACTGCTCTTTGTTCGACTATTTCGCCACTGGGCATACATATCGCGGAGTTAATAGTACCCTGCAGATGGGGAGAAATCGGTTGGCAAGGCAATCCCGGGGTTTGTTGTGCGTCCGGAGTGGCTGGTGCAAGTTGAGTGAGACTTGAGGAATGCAGGGCTCCAGAGCAAGACAGCGAAAGATGGCACAAAGACGCGTTCAGTTCTAGAAAGTTGACAGAAAAAACCAAGTCCATCCATATGCATATCCCAATTTTTTTGGTACAAAACATGTTTAAAGCACCCTTAAGAACTGCCCGAGGGATCACCAGCCACAACTGGCCACACAGTGAGGGCTGCTCACCGAGATTTTGGCCATCTGAGGCAAATCACGTGCAATAAAATTGATTGATCTCCCGAGCTCATACTGACCGTTTACCAGGTTGCGCGTGGATTAAAGGGCCACCACATATCCCAAAGAAGATGCATATATAATTTGAACCAAAATCTCCTACAAATCTATTATACAAAAGACATGTGTCACGTGTAGCGTCTACTGGCCAATCAGCTTTATCCATTCATTTGGGCACGCTGAGACAAAAAAACCGATCTGCTTTATACGCTGTCGTGTCTGTCGTGCTCGCGTCCTCTCCTCACCATTGCGCCTCTTCTTCGCATCCAGACTCCTCCCCGTACATCATGACTGCTTTGACAACCTTGACAACATGCTGGCTTGGGCAGCCAACGCACATATCTTGACTTTCTTCAACATCGACAAGCTACCTATACAACTTACCTCTCCTACGTGTCTCTTAAAAGTCTCTTGAATGAATTCTGTTTCTCCTGAAGTTCTCCAAATGCGATCTTTAAGTTCTCTTTCTGCGTGAACCAGCCGCCGCGAATCAAACCACGTAAATTCAGCCTGACTTAATCCTGTATCTTCTCCTTTCTTAGGACACCTCAGCGCGGAAATACTGACCTTTTCCATGCTCAAAATTCTTCTGCTGCTATTCATCTGGGCTCTCATTCTATCCATGTAAGTGCTTTCGTGCATTATGTGAATTCTGCTCATGTGTATGTACTTTTTTCAGGTCGAGTCCTTCCTCCTCCTGACTGGTACACCGACTCGAGCGAAGCGTCCACGGAGCATGCAATGCTGCCATGGAACCCCGTATGCAAGCCCTCGATGCCACAATTTGGCTGCAAACCCATTTCAAGAGATCGGCAACGTTCTACGCGTCCAGGGACAGAGTTCCCGTCTTTGGACCAAGAACAGGCAGCTCTTCGTGACGCGGACCAGGAGCGCCAACAAGCCTTGCAGGAAACCCCGAGCTGATGTTACCGTCGCTTTCCGAGACGCGAGGAGGAGGAAAATCGGGCTGTGTTGCCGACACCGGGTTTGCGGGTGCGTGCCTTGCCCCCCTCCCCTTTCTTTAATATCAACAACCCGTTCCAGAGGGCTGTTCTGCAGATGGGATTAGCTACTCCACCGGACTCGCAGGTGCCCCCACCGTCGCAACAAGCAGGCTTTGGCTCAGCGTGCGAGACGTGACCGGGAGAATGCAGCCAAGACTGCGGCTGCTTCTGCTGGCCCCTCGAAATTTACGAGAGCACCCGCCCCTGCACCGGGGGCCATAAGTGCTCGCTCCATCGGACAACTGGCACGTAGCCAGCATGAGCAGGAACAAGCAGCAGCTGCCCATATACTGACGCTGCCACAAACACAAGCTGCACTGGCTCCACCAAGGCTTTTCATATGCTTGCCAGTGCATCCTGCTGGTGCCCCTTCGCCGGCTGACGACGACGACGAGTTCCCACGCTATATGCATATATCAATGGCGCGTCGTCCTCGCACACCTTCACCAGACACAGTACCCCCTCAAGCCCGAGTACCCTCTCTGCATCCAGATGATCCTCCTCCTGCACCTGGACGACTCCGACAACAATGCCGGGACGTTCACGCTCGATCCTGAGCAATGGAGCAACACTTTCAACGACCATGCAAAGGTCCAGGTCACCGAGAACAGCGCTGCGGCACCAAAAGCGCCGCTTAAGTCTGTCTTTCCAGTCATCGGCTTCTTCCCTGAAGCCGCTCGCCACATGAAGAAGCCTGTCCCCTAGGTCAAATGGTATGTGTCCATTGGAGGATACCTAAGTGGGATTGTGTCCTCTCTGGAGGGTGAGCCAATGCAGGAGTGCTTCCGTGTCGAAGTCGACAACATTGCCTTCCTCGGTGTATACACTCCTTTGGTGTCTACCCCCAGCCCAGCTCTTACCGTGTCGACTTCCGGTGCCTCTGGTAAGCAATTTTTCCCTCAAATTTTCTGTCAACATATAATTCCCATTCCTGAATTCAAGGCTCTTCTGCCGGTTCAAAGAAGCCCCGCTTCAGTTACTCCAAGTGCAACTCAGGCCCCTTTGACGTGACTGCGGTGAAAATCGGGTGCAGCAGGTGAATGGCTGAGCGAGGCGCTTCGAACCGGAAGCGCCGCCGCGATGATGACAGCTCCCACGGTCCAACTTCCTCCCTGTCCCCGGTGACCACAAAGACCCCCTCGGGTTAAATATATTCGACAAACATGACTTGCAAAATTTAGCGTATAGCTATTTAGACTTCGTTCATTCTTTTTATCTTGTATGTCTGATTTACTAGACTACAATGATATCGTTGATTTGATTTGTGAAATCTACTGAATCAACTGCCGTAGCGGAGCACGGGTACCTGAGTTTCCGGCTACTTTCTGTGATGACGAGTAGAAGATATTTTTCTCCTTTTTTGTTGCCCCCTTGACAATATGCAAACTTCTTGTAAGTTGAAATTACGTCCAATGCCGTATTGAATAAATATGAATTTCAAACCAAACCACAGGGACACATGTAGCAAGTCAGTAACCATAAATCACAACATGGAAAATCACCAACAAAAACATACAATTCCTGGAAGCCTCAGACCACAATCACATATTATCCAGATCTTCAATGTCAGACAGATCATTCTCCAGTTCCTCCACAGTCCCAGCTAGTGCATTGAGCTCTGCCAGATGAGCCAAGTTGTTTCTGTGTTGCTCCAGCACATCTTCGCTGATATTGGCAACCCTTTCATCAATAACCTGAACTTGTTTGGCCTGTGAAGAGCGTTCAAACATGGGTCTTGCTCTCTCCCAAAACTCCACTGCCTTGAGCGGGCCACTGTGTCCCATAGAAATGTCTCCAAGTCGAAGCATGCATTCAGCTCTGCTGCAATGGACATCCATCTGGGTAAATCCTCTAGGGCAACTGTGAACAAACTGATGGCTGTAGGCTCATCTTCCTGGGAGAGGAAGACGTCTCCAAGGAATTTTAGAGCCTTGTAGATTCCAAGCTTCTCTGTTCTTTTGAGAGAATTCACAAGATAAACAACTGTCCAGCTAGACATCCCATCCAAATCACCCCAGCGACTGATATCACTAAGTCGTTCCAAACAATAAGTTGTGATTTGAGAGGATGGCAAGCTCAATTTGAAGCACCTTTCACAAATAGTTTGTGCTGTCAATGAGTTTCCCTCCCTCAAGTAGAGATCTGCAAGAATAATATCACACATTACTACTCCCTCAGTATAGCCTACAGTGTCTAACATTTTTCTGGCTCTGTCACAATTCCTTTGCACATCATTCGCTAGAGGACCAATCAACAGATCAATTTCAGCAACGTTAAGTAAAGCCCAACCATAGCTGTAGGGATCCTGTATAGTGGTTCCTTCAAGAATCCTAGTATGGATACTGCGAGTCTCAACATATTCTGACTTGAGCTTGTGGATTTCTGCCTGAGTGTTCCAGATGTTATAGTCTAAGGTTCCACCAGACATGGCACAAAGACCTAAGAGGTCTCTTGCCCTAATACAGAGACATGGCTTTTGTGTAGTTCCCCAATGTATAGCAGCAAATGGCTTCAATTTGGAGTGCCAGCGCTTCTCTGTATAAATTTGCAGAAATTATGGCCAGTCTCTGGGCCTCCTTTGCATGCACTTGAGCTTCAGAGTAATCACCGAGGTTAAATTCAACCCATGCAAGGTTGTACAATCCTTGGGAATGCAATTTGGTGTTCCCAGTTGAAGATGCTAAAGATATAGCAGCTCTACCAAATTTTGCAGCAGAAGACATATCACCCTTTGCCCGATAGTAGTATGCCAAGACATTAGAAAGTCTGCCTATAAAGTGAGGTTAGTCTCAACAAACCAGTATTGATCCGGGACCATACATTTAAGATCTGGATCATCAAACTCCTTGATGTGTTCCATGGCATCAGAAGCCAGTGTGTCTCCACTGGAAATTGAATACATCTGTGAGTTGAGGCACTCAATAATGAAGTGGGCCTCCAAGTGATGGTCACAAGGGTATGGGAGGACATTGCGAATATGTTGAAAGAGAGAAGTAGCTCCTTGCTCAATGTGTCGGCTAAAGTTATTCAGATAGCAAGTACAGTAAATGCTATTCACTAGGTCTGGATGACCCTGTTGCAACCCATTCTGAAGGACATTTTGTATGTTTGAGTAGTTTGATGATACTCGAGCAACTGTGCTGGAACTTGATTGATTTCCTTGATATTCCATGAAAAACTCAAGTAATGCCTGGAAATGTTCGAGAAGAGGTCGGATGAGGTAATCACCAGGTGGGTGGATCTTCTGTATATGCTCTCTGATGGGTACCAATACTTTCAGCCGCTTGTGTTCATCACTGTAGGCCAAGGTTGTACAAATTAAAGCTGCTTTGCAACCCAGAATATTATCAAGTGGGAGCTTGCTCTGCACAAGCTCAACATCTGAAAGACCATCAGGGAGCATTGACAGGAGGCTCAGGAGATCTTTTGAATGGGGATTGAGTCTAGGACTTGACAAGGACAGTGAAATCGACAAGTCCAAGTTGGATGTTCTGTCATATCCATCTGAGATCAAGGATGTTTTCTCCTCCTCCCAGTGGGATAACACATGGGAGCAGTCCTCAGAGTCAACCAAATGAGCTATGAGACTGATGCTAGGGGCATATTGTCTGTCAGAGAGAGGATCTTGTCAACCTCTTTTGGATCATGTTTGTTGTCTGCAATGTCTATGAATGTTTGTCGTGCTGCAGCTTGCTCCAAGGGCTTCAACAGTGGCAGAAATGGATGAGTCCATGCTACTTTAGCTGGTCTTTCTGCTCCCCGCATTGTGATCTAATTTGTATAAGTTCAAGGAAACAATCTTCAGTGTTGAGGTAGAAAGTTTTTGTTTGAAATTGTCCTCTGGGAAACAAAGTCTTTGCACTTTGTTGAACCTAAATGTTTTATTTTTCAACTTCATAAACTTTGGTGTTGATAGAGGAAATAAACCTTTGGTCGGCACCCAAACTTTTGTCGAAGTGGCACATAAACTCTAGGGTTAGCACAGCCACTCAGCCTGAACCGGTCAAATCAAAAGTGTGATTGACACATTCTGCTCAACATCATGACTTCGCTCTCAATTCCACAGGAGCTTCTGTCTTGGTAACCCAGATGTTCTAGCATGACCTCGCTCATTCGCTGTAGTAGTTTTATCTTATCTATATTTCGGATTGATCCGGCGGGGCTTGAATAAATGATAAGAAAAAGTGCGGCAACAATCACACTAGAACGTCTGGGGCATTTGGTATAGCAACACCCCCCATCAAGTCACACTTCCAGTGTCACACACTCTTCAAAATATTGTACTGTGGGCCTCGAGAGGGCCAAATGACAGCCAAAAATGTATTCAAGGGTTGGAACACAGTGCGATTTTTTACACAGCACACTCGAATACAGCTCCTGTGGAATTGAGAGCGAAGTCATGATGTTGAGCAGAATGTGTCAATCACACTTGATTTGACCGGTTCAGGCTGAGTGGCTGTGCTAACCCTAGAGTTTATGTGCCACTTCGACAAAAGTTTGGGTGCCGACCAAAGGTTTATTTCCTCTATCAACACCAAAGTTTATGAAGTTGAAAAATAAAACATTTAGGTTCAACAAAGTGCAAAGACTTTGTTTCCCGGAGGACAATTTCAACCAAAAACTTTCTACCTCAACACTGAAGATTGTTTCCTTGACGAGAACAAGTGCCAAAGTGTTTGTTAGATTTCTTAGAAGGTATAACATTTCTACCAGAATTTACAGTTATGTGCTCAAAAACATGATATTATACCTCGTTTTATTAAAGTACCGCGTTGACCGCCATACCCTCCCCCCCCCGAGGCCAAGCACCCATTGTGGAATCCACAGACCGAAATGGGTTGTGGATTTCTTCAAAAAGCGGGTCATCAGTTATAAAATCCACCGACCAAAAGTTAGCTCATTGGTTGTGGAATTCATGGACTAAACAGCTCTTTGTTGGTTGTGGAATCTTCCAAACAAAGAGGCAGCTTGTTGGTTGTTGAATCCACAGACCAAAAAGGTGTGTTGTTGGTTGTGGAATTCACCAAAAGGCGGCTTTGTTGATTGAGGAATCTCCAACCAAAAAGGCAGCTAGTTGGTTGTTGAATCCACAGACCAAAAGGTGTGTTTTTGGTTGCGGAATTAACTTACCAAAAGGTGGTCAAGTTGGTTGTGAAATTCTTCAATCTAAAGGGTAGCCCAGTTGGTTGTGGAATTCTTCAACCAAAAAGGCAGCTCTTTGGAAGTTGTAGAATCCACAGACTGAAAGGACAGCTCTTCGGTTTTGGAATTCAGACCAAAAGCTGCCTAGCTCATCGGTTGTGGAGTCCAAAAACCATTGAAGAGCTGGAGAGTTGGCAAATTCCAGAACTAAGTTGTTAGGCTTCATAGCTGTCCAAAAAATCAAGACACGTACGATATTTCAAGCTATTTCAAGCACTGAAGTAACCAGAGGTAATATACTGTTTCAGCCAGCGGTGCTATCAATTCAGCTGGCGGGCCCCCTATTTGTGCACCGGCCGACACCGTGTTGACAGCGGGCTCGTTCTACTTAGGCCCACGAGCACCAAAACTGTTGTAGTGTCTGTCTACGAGAGACTAAAGTCGCGCGTCGCCAATGAAAGACGCGTCCTCCCGCACGCCAGCATGCTTGCTGTGAAAGTCAACGCGTACGCTTCCGCTTGCCTGCGCGTTCAGATGCTCAGAACACAAACAACTCACCTCCCGCGTCCCAATTTGGGAATTCCGTCAACGCCACCTTAAATTGCCAATCCTAAACCCTCGTCAGCACCGAAATAATGCAGAATATATATCCATTGTTTTTATCCGTGTGTCTATTTTTCGTGTGTCTAAATAGTACGTATTAGCAGTATCCTGAGCACTTAGGACCGCCTCGGCCGCTGACGCGACTTACTACAGTCCATGGTAAAGCTGGGCGCAGGAAGGCTATAAGAGTCCATAAACCATAATTCTATCTACTTCTTAAAGCGCGGCGCGCCAAGGGTGTTCGTGTGTTGGTCTTGGCGCGTCGTGGAGAAATTTACTCGAATAAAGCAAAAGTGCAAAATAGGTCGCAGCGAGCGAAAGGGGGCTGGTCGGGGGGAAACAGAAGCGGATTAAATCCAGTAGAGTCGTGAGATTATGGAGTAAGTGACGGGGGCGAGGGCGAGGGAGGGTCCCACCGTTAGTAAGTCGGGTCCGAGGATAGGGATCTAGACTCGTGTATCCAGGAGCAGCGAGTGCAATCGCCGGTGATGAACGACGAGGTAGAATCTGGGTCGAAGAGGGACGATGAAATGCGCGCCGAAGACGATGAACGCCCGGGGGGTCATACTTTTCTTTTCTTCGAATCCAGGGTCGGGGGTCGTGTACGGTGCGATCCAGGATCCATAATCAGGGTTATAACATCCCGCTCCTCGTCGGTATTGGCGGGGCGTCGTGCTCTCCCGCTACCGACTCTTCCGAGGTGGAGGTCATGGTGACGAATGTGTTCCCACTGTCCATGCGGAGATTGAGGCGCTGCAAATAAACGAGTTAGTCATCATGTAAGTCATAAGGAAGGTGAGGGAGGACAAAGGAGAGAGGGAAGGAAGGGAAGGTGGTACAACTCGTCAAATCGGCGTAGGAGGCAAAGCGAGCTCAGAAATGTCGGAGGGAACGAGCGAAGCGAACTCAGCAAGGGAAAAACACTCACAGCAATCGGCCTCGAATAATCCACATGATCGCCCAACGTCCTCGTCGAGTGCGTCGGCGGCAACAGCACCGCCAACCCAGGCCTCAACAACCCCATCCTCCCATCGCCATCCCCACCATCATCCGTCAACGCAGGCGACGGCAGCGGCTGCGCCGCGCTCGGTCTCCAACCAAATCGACTCCCACCTGCACCTGCACCCGCACCCGAAGAAGGGGAATCAGAGGAAGACGAAGCCGAAAACGCGCCCCACGCGGCAGGGGGGTTCAGCAAGCTGCTCGGGCGCGCGGCGTTCTGCGTGCGCGGGACGGTCGGGTCCTGGATCGCACCTGGCGTGAACGCGGGCGGCTGCGGCGAGGCGGAGGGCGAGGCGCGCCCGCCGCGCAGGCGCTCGAAGAAGCTCGTGCGCTTGCCGCGCGGGGCGTCGTAGCTCGACGGCGGGGTGGGCATGCCTGGGTGAGCAGCCGCGAACGGTGGGGAAGTGGCGGGAGAGGGGGAGGTGGAGGAAGAGGCGGGGAACCCGTGTGCGGACGAGGAAGACTTTGTGTAGTATCCGGAGGAGGAGGACGGTGCGGGTGGGGAGGAGGGCGAAGACGCTGACGCTGACGCGGACGCGGACGAGTGCGAGTGGCCCTGCGACGACCCCGAGAGGTTGGGGGACGCCGAGGAGCCGCTGGGGTGCGCCTGCGACGAGTGCGAGTTGCTTGACCCCGAGTGCCCCAGCTCCGACGCCGACGCGCCACCGCCCTGCGACACAGGCGACATCGGGGGGACGTCTGCCGCACCGGCGCCGGCGTACCACGCGCCCGGCTCCAGCAGCGTCGCCGCCGCCTGCGTGAATCCTATGTGCCCGTGCCCGCCCGAGGACGAGGACGAAGGCACGACGTTGTGTTGGTGTCCCACGGACGAGCCGCGCGCGTGTCCGTGCGAGGAGGACGAGCCGTCGCCTTCCCCGCTGCCCTCGGTGCTAGCTCCGCCCGTGGGCGCGCCGTGCCCCACGCTGGTCCCGCCCCCGCCCACATGCCCATGCCCGCCCTCCGTCGAGCCATACCCCCGCCCCGCCGCACCCTCACCCTCAAGCGACTCGTCGTCCCCCGCCAACGGCGACCTCCATCCCCCGCTCCCGCCTACTCCGTGCCGTTGCACCATCTGCGGCCCCAACGCGCGCGTACTACTCGTTAAAGACCGCCTCCGCACGCGCAGGCGCCCGCAGAGGAAAAAGAGGAGGATGACACCGAGGATGACCGCGATGACGCCGCCGAGGGCGACGCCGATGATGCCGCCGACGTTGTGTGCGAAGCTAGAGAGGGGAGGAAGAAGGTCAGTATTTGGAAGGCATGTTTTTGCGGAAAGAAGGAAAGAAACGCGACGATGAACGTACTCCGCACCCGCGCACACGCGCAAACGTACATCCCAGCGCCGCGCATACGTCTCCGTGCACGCTGCCTCCGTCACCGTCATCGTCATCCACTTTCGCCCAGCAACAACACGCCAGACAGACACCGTCTATCGCAATTCCCACTGTCACGACACAGTCGGCAACAGCAAAGACAAGACGACGCCCGACGTCCAGACCCCGTCCCGACACACCGGAGAATGGATAGACGAAGAAGGAAGAAAAAAAACTCACACCCCCCCACCCCCGCCCGCATTACTCCCCAGCCCCAGCGTCGCACTCGGGCTCCCGCTTGGGCTCGGGCTGGACGAGGTCGCGATGTTGTTGCCGCCGGAGTAGGAGCTGCGCGTCGTCGGTGTTGTTGATATTGATGCCGAGAAGGAAAAGGAGGAGGAGGGTGAGAGCGCAGGCGGGAATGTTGATGATCTGGGTGTAGGGTTAGTAAGCGTTTAGGTACGTAGAGGGAAGCGGGGAAGGAAATGAGGAAAGGCGGGCGAAAGAGGAAAATCGGGGAAAGGGGATGGAGGGAGGAAGACGTACATCTGCACAGAGCTGGAGCTCGGAGGTGGTGGTGCGTGGGATGAGAACGAGGCCGAGGCGGATTGAGATTGAGATGAGCTACAGAAAAGGGAAGTGAGGTTAGCGATCGATCGATTGCGATGTGTAGAAGGAAGGGAGGAAGAGGGAGAAGAAAAAGCTAGCCGACTCGAGGATCTTCCTAAAGGCGACTCGAGCGATCTCCTAACAAACAAACAAAAAAGAAGGAACGAGCGCCTCTCAAAAAAAAAAGAGTAGGCACGTGCAAAGACGAGCATGGCTGTGAGATGAAGGCTGAGGTGTACGCGCTCCACTCGAACGCGCACGCGCACCCCCGAGCCCCACCCGCGTGAGCGTGAGTTGCACATCCACCGACGGCGATGCGCACGCTGCCCCACCCAGAACAGGTCTCGACTCCCACAGGTCGTGCACGGACCGCCGGAGCACGAGCGCGCGCGGAGTAAGCAGATGGGCGCGCGCACAGTCGAGCTCCAACGACTCGCGCACATCCCATCCCGCCCCGTCGTCCACTCACGACACTACACTCAAGGCGCGCATACAAAACTCGGAGAAAAAGAAGTAGAAAGCGGTAAAAAGTGACAAAAAAAATGCTCCGCGCGCCTCCGCGGCCTGCGGGCGCGGACGGAAAATGCATCTAATGCATATAAGCAAGCACAAGCCGACTCTCGACCTGCACGTACGCATTCGCCTAATCTATCACGGCACGGCAGGCTGAGGAGACGACCACGGAGCACGTATACAGGCAAGTACAAGAAGCAAGCACAAGCCGACTGAAGCCCGCTCAATCACGGTCTCGAATTGAATCACAGTCGCTCAGGCTGACGAGACGACCCTCGAGCCCGCCGACCGAAGCGCATGTAGGAGTGTACGAACACGATCCTGTCCCTCTCCTCGTGCTCGTCAGCTGCTCGCGCTCAGTCCTTGCCTCGACCACCCGAACGAACGAACGCGCGCGCGTAGACTCAGGCTCAGGCTCGTACTCGGGCTCTATCTCAAGCCCACCCAGTCTACACGCTCCGGCTCGGGCTCCTGCCCACACTCATATTGGCGCTCGTGCTCCGCGCCTCCCCAAGCGCACACATCCCACACGCCGGCCGCTTCGTGAGCACTTCTCCGCGAGCACTCCCGCACGGCAGACACCGCTCGCCCCCGCCCCCGGCCTCACCCTGGCACCCACAAGCGCAAGGCCCAAGTGAGGGTGAGGGTGAGGATGATGGAAAGAACGAAAGAACGCCACCCCACGCCTCAAGCGAGAGTTGCGGTCCCCCTATCGAACGATAACAAAGTGCCCAAAGGACAAGGAAAAGGGAAAGGGAAAGGACCATCACCATCACCATCACAAAATGCGAAAAGGGTAATGGGGGTAGAAGGTAGGGTAGCAGCAGAGAAAGGCTTCAAGCTTGAGAATGAAACGTACCTCGAGAACGAGGACGATTGGGATTGGGATTGGGACTGGGATTGGGATGCGCTACAAAAAAGAGAGGTCAGCGATCAATTGACGGGGGGATTTGGGAAGGAGAGAAGGAAGAAAAGGAGGAGAAAAACAAAGAGCGCACGCGACTCGGGGAGGAATAAAGACCGCGCGCGGCCCGAGCCACGAAATAAATAAATAATTTAAATTTTTTTAAAAAGGGGAAAAAAGACGCGGACGCAGACGGCGCGCATATCGTATCCCTCTTCGGAAAACAAGCACTGGCACCCCGACACCCGACCTGTGGGGAGCGGCCGGCTACGGAGTGAGAGGCGAAACGCATGCATGATCTGATGGTCATGGAGAGGGGCGTCCCGCCTCTCAAGTCCACGCACCCGAAGCGTTGAAGCCGAGCGGCGCAAGGAGCCTGAGCACAAGGAGCCTACCGAGCTGAGCACGAGCACGAGCACGAGCACTTGCCCAAGAACTCGCCAGACCCAAATAAGCGCATACGTCGCGTCTGTGCCCTCTTGCGTCTGTCTGGTATACGAGAGCACCGCGCGCACCCGGAACTTAAGCACAAAGTCAAGCTCAAGCTGAAGCCCACGCGCACGACAACCCCGTGCGCACGCCGACAAGGAGAAGCACAAGCGCACCCACGCCGACTCCAATGTCAAAAGAATGAAAGAATGAAAGGTAAAAAAATTATAAAAAAAAGAGGCTCCGCCACGAAAACAAAGCAAGTTCCACCCCGAACGACAAAGCAAAGCAAGCGCGCTCGTGCGCGTCAAGCACCCCACCACGAGCAAACGGAGTGCAGCCCCCGCTCGGGCTCGTGCTCAAGCCCAGCCCGCATGCGCACGCGCACCACAACGCCGACGCGCCCACTCCAGCTCGTACTCGTGCTCGGACCCCATGCAACTGTACACCCCGCACGCACCCGCTCGGGCTCGTACTCGGGCTCAAGGCCACCGCGACTCGGACTCGGACTCGTGTTCGCGCCTTTTCAAGCCACCCCGGACTCGCTCGCCACACACGCCACACGCCCACGCGAGTCGGACTCCGCGCACACGCCCACGCGAGTCGGACTCCGCGCACACCTCTTTGCGAGCACGCCTATCTGTACCCTGTCCTTGCGCACACACCTCTTCACACACACACCCCGCCTCCGCCTCCGCCTCCGCACCCCGGCTGGAGCCACAAAGGGGGTAGAAGTATGCAGGAAAGGAAAGGGAAGGGAAGGGAAGGCGGAGCGCGGTGTATAGGCGGGGAATAAAGATAAGAGTCGGGGTAGGAATACGTAGTAGCAAGAAGCGGAAGGGGATAATGGGGTAGGAGGAAGGAAGGCAAAGTAAAAGGGAAAGTATAAAGCAAAGCTTCAAAAAATACGCACGATTGGGATTGGGAGGCGGATTGGGATTGGGATTGCGACTGCGACTGCGATTGCGAGGCCGACTGCGACTGTGACTGGGACGCCGACTGTGACTGGGAGCTGCCGCCAGCATCAGGAGTGCGCCATACTAAAGGGAAAATATCAGGGACATACGCGGATTGAGATTGGGACTGAGATTGGGAAGCGGACTGGGAGGCGGAGGCGGAGCTGTACATACACGCGTCAGCTTCGAAAGCGGGTAGGATAAGGGAGAGGAACGTACGCGGAAGCGGACTGAGAGGCGGGTTGGGAAGCGGATACGGACATGCTGCTCGTCGAGGAAACAGACGTAGACGAGCTTGAGCTAGAGGCTGAGCTAGAGGCTGAGCTCGAGGCCGAGGGGCTGGAGGAGGGGGAGCCGAGCGTAACACCAAGCTTCACGTCTACGCCAGCGATCTGTACGTCCGCGTTAACAGCTACCGCGTCTTTGTCTGCGTCTACGTTCGTGTTGATGTCGACGAGGGGCGCGTGCACGTCGAGGCGGGGGCCGACATCACGGCTAGATGAGTATAAATATGAGTGCAAGGGAAGCGAAGCTAAGGGTATTGACAGACCTGTCAAGATTTGCACGGCGATGGCGTAAGGTACGACATGCGTGGCCATGGCAGATAACCGGGTCCACGCGAAGAACGTGGGGTGTCGATGGCGGGCGTACGGCGGAGGGAGGAGTAGCCGTAGGAGCAGGAGCAGGAGAGGTGGTGGTATCGGTGTCGGCACGGCGCTTGGCGCTAAGGCGTCGATGATTCGGTGAGAAAACGTGTCCGCCGTGGCCGTGACGACTCCATAGGGACCCTCCTGAGTGTTTGGCGGAGGTAGGAGCGGCGCGATGGTGTGCCTTCTCTTGTGACATTTGGTTGGCGTGAACGGATTTCTGTTTCAGCAACAGGAGCGGGGGGGCATAAAGGGGTTCGTGTAGGATGCAGTAGTGACTGTTGGTGCGAGTGGTGCGCTCAAGGGAGGGTGATTTGTGAAGGAAAGTGAGGCGACCCAAAACGCAAGTCAACTGCGTCCAGTCGGTTCCGAGTAGTGGGGTTCCTGCCGTTGCTAGAGTAAATGCTATTGCTATTCGCGAGGGAGCGGCGAGGACGCTAGCAAAGCGTTTGGACTGGCGCTGGACGATCAGGACATCGTCGAGCGGATTGACCAGAGTCCCACAATTCCACTTCGGTCACAGCCACGCGCTGCTTCTTTTCTGTGACTGTGACACGGCTTCGATTCTGTGGCTGACTTTCACATGCGCGTCACAAACGCGTCAATCTCCTCGCGGTCCTATTTGGTTTTTTTTTAATGTGTCTTCGTGCCATCTTTTCGGCATTTTGGGATGGGGCACTGCATTCCTCAAGTCTCGCTCGACTCGCACCGGCCACTCCGGACACACAAAAAATGCCGGGATCACCTTGACGACCGATCTCTCCCCATCTCGCAAGTACTGTGTATATTATTGACTCCGCGCTATGCCAAGTGGCGAAACATTTGAACGTTATTAACGTTGAACAAAGAGCAGTGGCTCCACGACTCCTCCACGCTCCAAGTCTAACAGCATCCCACCCATCTTCTCGAACCGTAACCTCCCGTAAACCACCCCTCCTCGAGATCCGAACTTAGTTTCGCCTTGATTCCAAGTCCATCCAGTCTGTCTTTCCGTCTCTTTCCGAGTCTCTTTCCTTTCTTGCTTGTGCCTACTACGTTCTGCAAATCCCCACTTCACTTCCGCCCTCCTAAACTCCGCACATGTATAATCAATGCCGGGATCCTGATCCCATATCTCTCCATGGATCCAAGCGGAGTCGTTATTGGAAGGAGGCATTAATCTCGCTAAGTACTTCGAGCCAGGGTCGTGCATTCCTGGATTGCTCCGTTTAATTCCTCGGCCTGTGGAACTTTGCCCGTCGATCTTAAAACTACGCCGTACAGACCTACATAGGCACAAATTCTTCGCATCCAAGCTCCCAGCTATGATTCCAAATCAAATGCCATTGCCTCGCCAGCGGTACTCGAGTGCATGTGCCTACTTAACAGTCAACTCGACGGTCGATGCATAATGCATGATGCCGTCCCTCCAACTCCCCTCTCGTAAACACAGCCGTTGGCCGCGGGTTTCCAACTTCTCACTTCCACGTACTACATATTTGGGGATAAACAATTTTTTCGTTAAGTTTTTCCTCGTAACGTCCTCGTAACGCAACTAACTTACATACCGGAGCTGGAGCTTGGAGCTGGAGCTGGGAGTTTGGATCACGGAATGTCAACGTTTAAATCGTTGGTTTAAGTAACAAGCAGGCTTTAATTAATTTTGAGTTATTCTGAGCCCTCAAAGTCGGCACACCAGGTACTCTGGCCCAACTCAACTCAACCAAATCTACCGTCCTTCGTCGTTGAATACAAAGTCCATGCGCACGTATCTGTCTGTCAACCGAGGCCCGAAATAACTCAGACAGAACAGAATTCAGTTGGGACTCAAAGTTGGGTTTACTCAAGGCGGCTCCGTCCCGTCCCGGGATAACTTTGCCCTGATAATCTTTACTCAGTACTGTAAGAATGGCCCCACGACCCCTCCGAGTATTATGTAATTCTAATTTTCACGGCACCCACTCCCGCACCGCATCCCGCATCCTCTTGTAACCCCTGCTCGAGATCTGCCATTAATTAATTAATTAATTTGCTTTACCTATGTTCCCGCCTTAGACTCGGAGCCCAACCGAACATCCATCAAAATCCAACTCCATCCCAAGTTCTGTCCGAGTCTTGCTTTCGTCCTTTCACTGGCACGCCTGATGAATCTGTCCGTACCCGCAAATCCCCACTTCCCTTTACTTCCGCCCTCCCAAACTCCGCACATGTCCACATGTATAATCATTGACAATGCCAGGATCCCATATCTCTCCAAGCTAGGGGTGTGCATTCCTGGATTCCTCTAGCATTTACTGTAATTCCTCGGTGCGTTGAACTTTACCTTTGCACGTCGATCTTACAACTATGGACTTCCATCGGCCGGGACTCGGGTCTCTCGAGCGCCTAATTGACAGTTACTACTTTGTCCTCGATGCGATCCTCGTAAGCTTGAGATCCAATGTCATGGTTTTCGAGATCATCATTAAATATAGCAGCAAGGACGTACCTGTCAATCTCAGCCTTCCCTAATTAATTGGAGACTTGGGTTTAAGACGGGTAAGCTTCCAGCATGGTGTTTAGGCTCGGTACCCTAGCAGGGTTCTGGTTTAAACCGCATCGTGTCCTACGAGACCCCTGGGTTTAAACCGGTTCGAACCATAATGGTTCAAACCGTGACTGTTCCTCCTATAGAACTTGCCTCTAACTGTGCAGTTTGAACCCAGTTGGAACCGTGATGGTTTAAACTGGTTGGAACCACTGATGGTTCCAGCTGGTTTAAACCACTGACCAGTTGGAACCATCAATGGTTTAAGCCGGTTGGAACCATCAGTGGTTTAAACCGGCTGGAACCATCAGTGGTTTAAACCGGTTTGAACCAAAGTTGCTTGGACATGGTTTTTTTTTTTGTGCTTGAATCTTTTTTTTTTCCCCCTCCTCCCTTAATATTAGTGACCGCCTGCCTCCCGATCGCCCGACTCCTTCCAAAAAATATCATTTGGACTCAGAAACTCACAGAAAAGTTGTGAATAATTGCGAAAAAATTGTCTAAGGCACAAATAGGTTAGTAGATGGCATCCACCAAAAATGGAAATCCATTAAAAAAAAATGAAAGTTGTAGCCCTCATTGAGCACTACAATGTTGACCAATTGACTATGGTGATCAGCTCATTGGTTGGGCCAAAAAAAGCAAAAAACTTTCGAAAACACGGTTCATTTTAGGGAATGATTGGGCCATGTCTCAGTAACTGCTGGATGGATTCTCGTGATTCTAGTACCATTAGAAAGCAGCTGACCAGGGCTTTCAGATGGGGTTATTCACCAGCTATTTTTATTTTTTTAGAATGATTTGGCTGGTATCTCGGAAACTGCTGGATTGATTCCCATGATTGTGGTATGAGCACTTTCAAGTGACAATTGTTGCTAGCTATACAAAAATACTGCTGTTGAGATATCAGGGATTTTCTGTTTGGGAGGATCATTGATCCAGCAGTTCCCAAGATACAAACCAAATCATTCTAAAAAAATAAAAATAGCTGGTGAATAACCCCATCTGAAAGCCCTGGTCAGCTGCTTTCTAATGGTACTAGAATCACGAGAATCCATCCAGCAGTTACTGAGACATGGCCCAATCATTCCCTAAAATGAACCGTGTTTTCGAAAGTTTTTTGCTTTTTTGGCCCAACCAATGAGCTGATCACCATAGTCAATTGGTCAACATTGTAGTGCTCAATGAGGGCTATAACTTTCATTTTTTTAAATGGATTTCCATTTTTGGTGGATGCCATCTACTAACCTATTTGTGCCTTAGACAATTTTTTCGCAATTATTCACAACTTTTCTGTGAGTTTCTGAGTCCAAATGATATTTTTTGGAAGGAGTCGGGCGATCGGGAGGCAGGCGGTCACTAATATTAAGAGAGGAGGGAAAAAAAAAAGATTCAAGCACAAAAAAAAAAACCATGTCCAAACAACTTTGGTTCAAACCGGTTTACAGCTGATGTCAGTACCGAGGGCGCGGATCGAAAATTTTCTGTTTTGGGATGTTTCCAAAGAATTCCCTATATCTCTGTCAGTTCATCACCGATTCACATAAAAACTAAATAGATCTACTCAGCTAATTCATGCACAATTAGTGATAGAGAGGAACTTGCGAAAATATTACGTATTAGGTAATTTCTGTTTTGGGGCTGTTTTTGCACTGAATACGGTCTAGCATGGTGAGAACATTTCCCAGTGACCTAGAATTTTGGGAGAGACAATATGTATATGTTATGAAACAAGTGGTAGAGCCAGAACTATGTGAAATGTCCAGATGAATGTGATCTTGGCAATATCTCTGAAAGCCAAAAACTGCCAAATGTTTTCACTGGAGCTAGAAGGACTGTAACTAAATTATCCTCACTTCTGGATCTATCACATGTTTTGTCAGGTATGCATGTTGTTTCTCCCAAAATTCCAGGTTGCTGGGACATGTTCTGGCCATGCTAGACGGTATTCAGTGCAAAAACAGCCCCAAAACAGAAATTACCTAATACGTAATATTTTCGCAAGTTCCTCTCTATCACTAATTGTGCATGAATTAGCTGAGTAGATCTATTTAGTTTTTATGTGAATCGGTGATGAACTGACAGAGATATAGGGAATTCTTTGGAAACATCCCAAAACAGAAATTTTTTGATCCGCGCCCTCGGTACTGACATCGGCTGTAAACCACTGATGGTTCAAACCGGTTTAAACCATTGATGGTTCCAACCGGCTTAAACCATTGATGGTTCCAACTGGTCAGTGGTTTAAACCAGCTGGAACCATCAGTGGTTCCAACCGGTTTAAACCATCACGGTTCCAACTGGGTTCAAACTGCACAGTTAGAGGCAAGTTCTATAGGAGGAACAGTCACGGTTTGAACCATTATGGTTCGAACCGGTTTAAACCCAGGGGTCTCGTAGGACACGATGCGGTTTAAACTGAAACCCTGCTGTTGCTGAGGCTCGAGGCGGCGAGGCCGGCTCCAGTTCTGCGCTCACTCGCAGGCTCTCGCAGGACGGGTTGATTTTCTTAGGTAAGGTAAGGTGAACTTCCAGCATGGTGTTTAGGTTCGAGGCGGCGAGGCCAGCTCCAGTTCTGCGCTCACTCGCAGGCTCTCGCAGGACGGGTTGATTTTCTTAGGTAAAGTAAGGTGAGGCAAGTTAATCGCGCAATGCAGGAGCTCCAAACATTATTTATAGTGACAGTATCTGCCCGCTCAAGCCCTCAAGCCCAAGTTCAAGCTGCCGTCCCATCGCACAAGCAGGGCTGATACTTGGGTTCCATCAACTCCGCGAATCATCACTGGCAGTCGAACAACGACAAGGACAAAGATAAAAGATAAGAAACTCATTCATCTTGTATTAGTAATAAAAATCCTAAGTTGTATCCATGAAACATAACCACGTGAAATTTATTTATTTTGATAGTATACCGCCCATGACCTTTTATGGTAAGTTTCCCATGATTGCAGAGCAATGAACACCTTTGGTAGTAGCTTACATGCTGTGAACATTTGATTAAAATAGTATAGTAGTCCCTTGCTCTGAAAAACAGCCGTAGGTAGGAACCCATCTGAGGTCCACCTCTCTGCCGAATTTCACGTCACAGCAAAGTTATCTGCTTTTTTTTTGTAGACATCCTTTTTTAAAGATAATTAAACTAAATGGGGGAAATGTGAGATACAAGTGCATGGGGCAATGAGTAATATGCCGGTTGCCTTGATGATGTTGGTGCAAATAACGGGCTCGGAGTTCCAACATTTTCTTGACTCACCCATTTTTATTTGACAGGTTCAAACATCTATCCACGGAGTTAAGCCGAAGGACACCGGGAGATACACGAAAAACCAAGGAGAGTCTTAGAGAGAGAGAAGCATTATAGCTTATAAGTGTTATGTGCGGGATACTTATGACTGGCACCCAATGAGGGGGGGAATTCCCAATAGCACATAGGATAAATACCTACATGTCTCGCACCCCATGATCCACCACAAAGATGGCCCCCCAACCCACTGTCACGCAGATTCGACTGGACAACATTACAACATGTTTGACAATCAGTGCAAATACTGCGGGAATCCTCGCCAGCAGTCTGAAGAGCCCCTTCTTGGAAGCGATCTCGAATACAAGTCAGTCTCTCTTGAAGAATATTCAGGTAAATTGTAATTGAGTTTGCCGCACCATGAATCTCAATCAACATGACAGATTGTTAAACAAAATAAGAATGACTGTGCCCAATTACTGGAACAAACTTACCAGTTGCTGAATGCAATTCTGATAGTGCACGTCGATTCCGACACTGGAGCGGAATTGCCACCAAGTGTGTTGACTCACATTGGAAAGTTCACAGAGTATGTTACTTGTTTTGGAAGACAAAAACTCCACTCAGTATTGACTACTGTTATTAGGACCCTCCACAAAATTCACACATTTGTTGAAGCTCAACAGAATAGCAGCAAGCTCAAGAATTTTTTCCGTCAAGGTGAGATGAGCACACTGCTCAAGGATTGCAAGGCAGGACTACAACAAGGATTTGAGATTTTTCAGGCGTGTCATTTGTTTGTTTAGTAATTTAACCACTCATTGAAGGATTTGATATATAGGTCCCAATGGTCAATCACCTGAAGGACATTACACAGATGAAAGAAGATGCAGAAAAACAACACAAAGAAGTGCTTGACATGATTGAAGCTCTGTCAGATACAACCAGTTCAGATAGAGCATCCTCTGTAGGGGAATACCAGTCCTCTCTCAGAGAATCAACTAATAAATGTTGCACAGATCAGTGGGCTTTATTCGGGCTCTTATAACAGGTCAGTTTCCAGTCATCTTTCCATTATATCCTTTGTATCTGACATGTATTCAAGCTCCAACTCAATCTCCATGCTGCCATCACAGCCCAAGATATTCCATGGACGAGACTCTGAGCTTTCCAACATTCTTCACCTTTTCAGTCAAGGAACACCCAGGATTGCAGTCCTGGGAGCTGGTGGGATGGGAAAGACCAGTCTTGCAACGGCCATCATCCATCATACAGAAATTACTCAGAGATATGATCAGCATCGGTTCTTTGTTGCTTGTGATTTGGCAGCAACCCAAGTAGAACTTGCTGCTCTCATAGGAGCTCATGTTGGTCTGAAGCCAGGGAAAGATCTTACACAACAAGTCATCCAATACTTCTCCAGCAGCTCAAACAGTCTCCTGATTCTGGATAATCTTGAGACATTGTGGGAGCCTGTTGAGTCCCGAGGAAAAATAGAGGAATTTCTGTCACTGCTCACAGGTGTGGACCATCTTGCATTGTTGGTAGGTCTTCAAAGATTTTTCACCAATGCCTTCAACTTATGATGTTCAGATTACAATGCGAGGAGCAGAAAGACCAGCTAAAGTGGCATGGACTCATCCATTTCTGCCACTGCTGAAGCCCTTGGAGCAAGCTGCAGCACAACAAACATTTATAGATATTGCAGACAACACACATGATCCAAATGAGGTTGACAAGGTCCTCTCTCTGACAGACAATATGCCCCTTGCAATCAGTCTCATAGCTCATTTGGTTGATTCTGAGGGCTGCTCCCATGTATTATCCCACTGGGAGGAGGAGAAAACATCCTTGATCTCAGATGGATATGATAAAACATCCAACTTGGACTTGTCTATTTCACTGTCCTTGTCAAGTCCTAGACTCAATCCCCATTCAAAAGATCTCCTGAGCCTCCTGTCAATGCTTCCTGATGGCCTTTCAGATGTGGAGCTTGTGCAGAGCAAGCTCCCACTTGAAAATATTCTGGGTTGCAAAGCAGCTTTAATTCGTACAACCTTGGCCTACAGTGATGAATACAAGCACCTAAAAGTATTGGTACCTATCAGAGAGTATATGCAGAAGATCCACCCACCTGGTGATCACCTCATCCGACCTCTTCTCAAACATTTCCAGGAATTACTTGAGTTTTTCACAGAATACCTAGGAAATCAATCAAGTTCTAGCACAGTTGCTCGAGTGTTATCAAACTACTCAAACATACAAAATGTCCTTCAGAATGGGTTGCAACAGGGTCATCCAGATCTAGTGAATAGCATTTACTGTACGTGCTATCTGAATACCTTTAGCCGATGCATTGGGCAAGGAGCTACTTCTGTCATACAAAATATCTCCAATGTCCTCCCATACCCTCCTGACCATCGTCTGGAAGCCTACTTCATTATTGAGCAGCTCAACTCGTGGGTTCTTCATTCAATTTCTGATCCAGAGACATTGGCTTCCGAGGCCCTGGAACACTTCAAGGAGTTCAATGACATAGATCTTAAATGTATGCTATCTGACGAGTTCTGGCCTGTTGAGACTAATCTGAGTTCACACAGGCAAATTCTATAATGTCTTGGCAAATTATTATAAGTTAAAGGGTGACATATCCTCTGCCAAAGAATTTTGTGGACCTGCTACATCTCTGGCACTTTCAACTGGGAATCACAAAATGCATTCCCTAGGACTGTGCAACCTTGCATGGGTTGAATGGGAGCTTGGCAATTACTCTGCAGCTCAGGTGCATGCAAATGAGGCCCAGAGACTGGCTGCAATTTCTGCAGATTTATACAAAGAAGTACAGGCACTCGCTATTGAGGCTAGTTGCTGCTATTCATTGGGAAACTATATGAAAGCCATGTCTCTCTGCGTTGGGGCAAGAGACCTCTTAGGTCTTTGTGCCATGTCTGGTGGAACCTTAGACCATAACATCATGACCACTCAGGCAGAAATCCACCGTCACAAATCAGAATATATTGAGTCTCGCGGTATCCATAGTAGCATTCTCGAAGAAACCACTATACAGGATCCCTACAGCTATAGTTTTGCTTTACTTAATGTTGCGGAAATTGATGGGTTGATTGGTGCTCCAAAGAATGATGTGCAGAGGAATTGTGACAGAGCCAGAAAAATGTTCAACACTATGGGCGGCACTGAAGCAGTGGTAATGTGTGATGTTATTCTTGCAGATCTCCACCTGAGGGAGGGGAATTCATCGGCAGCAAAACATCCTGGCAAGATGTCTCAAAGTGACTCTGGAATTCTCCCAAATCCAAATTCATTGTCTAGAGCGGCTTGGCAATACCAGTTACTGGGGTGATTTGGATGGGATGTCTAACTGGACAGCCATCTATCTTGTGAATTCACTTCAAAGAAAAGAGAAGCTTGGAATCTACAAAGCTATTCAATTCCTTGGAGATGTCTTCCATTCCCAGAATGATGAACATACAGCCATCAGCTTGTTCACAGTTGCTCTAGAGGGATTTACCCAGATGGATGTCCATCGCAGCAGAGCTGAATGCATGCTCAAACTTGGAGACATTTCTATGGGACACAGTGACCCGCTCAAGGCAGTGGAATTCTGGGAAGCAGCAAGGCCTCTGTTTGAACGGTCTTCACAGGCCAAACAGGTTCAGGGTGTCAATGAGAGACTTGCTGGTATCAGCAAAGATGTGCTGGAGCAACACAGCAACAACTTGGCTCATCTGGCAGAGCTCAATGCACCAGCTGGGACTGTGGAGGAACTTGAGGATGATCTGTCTGACATTGAAGATCTGGACAAAGTGGACATGGGTGAAGAGAAAGAGCTTGGTTTGATTGTGGCCTGAGGCTTCCAAGAATTGTACATTTTGGTTGGCAATTTTCTATGTTGTTATTTATGGTTACAAATCTGCTACATGTGTCTTTGTGGTTTGGTTTGAAATGAATGATCATATTTATTTAATAAGACACTTGAATGTAATTTCAACTTAAGAGTCTATTCTCAAGGGGGCAACAAAAAGGAGCAAAATATCCCCTAGATCCTTTGTGTGTTCAGGAGGTTCAAATCTGCTTCTTCGTGCAAACTTCAGAAGACTCATCCTCATAATTGAAGCATGAGCACAGGGCTTCTATTCCTTTTTGTTGAGGTGCAGATACAAAAGGTGCAATTATGAGAGAGAGAGATGGAATTCAGGTTTAACTGTGTTGAAGATTGATCTGTGTCCCTCACTCCCAATGCCACTGGGACCACAGTTTAAGTAATCACACCAATCCATTGTGAGACTGCAGGCAGAGAAAAACAGATTATAAAACCCACATGTACACTAGATCCTCTTCCTCCTCCCCCAGAGCTCCACAATCCACAGGGACTTCATTCTTAGTTTTTACACTGCATTCATTTGGAAGTGTGTGTCAATGTAGATTCTGCATCGAATCCAATGGAAGTGTTCTGTCATTTTTCCTGATATAACAGAGAGACTGGAACTGTTTGTGCAAGTATAAAATTTGGCTTTTTGAATCCTAGAGGAGCAGCACTGAAGAAAACAACGCACCCTTCTGGCGGTGTTTCTGAATCTTTGAAAAATGGTTAGGGACACATCCTGATTTTAGATAACATAGTGCAGCAGAAAAACTCACCCAATCATGATTTAAACAAAATGCCCCAAGCCCGGGCTCAGGCCCAAACCTGCCCTGACCGGGGCCCGAGAAAGCAGATCTGGAATTGCCCCTGGACTGTCTGAGCCATTTCAATCTCCAACTAGCATATCTTTTCTTCCTCCATCATGGACTCTGATACATCACCCTTCCCTCCTCCTCCTGGATTGGAGTGGGAAATTTTCGAATAGGCAGTTGAACAGTACCTAGAAATGGTCCCTCACCTTCTCCTTGTTTCGCAATGCATCTATGAGTGGTGAGCTGCCAGCAGCCAGTCAGACTCCCCTCAAGAGGTAATTACCTTGGTGTGGCTCAAAGGCATCAAGTACAGGTTCAGAACTGTTTCTCATAGTAGGGCACAGTCTTCCTGCCCAACATGGGGGTCATCCAGTCAAAATCAAAACCTGTGTCGTTCTTTCACGACCATGTTTGGCATTTATTGGTGGACTCTGATTGTGAAGAGGAAGTACGAGAAATTATTTCTGTTTGCACTGGAATCTAATCTCTCTGGCTGGGTACATTAGCTCAGTATGATTTTGACACCACTATTTGCCAATATATATCTAGATCTATGCTGACCAATGTTCACTTTCGTCACTCATTTCACTATGTATATATATATATATTGGCAAATTCGGGTTTTCGCGCAATCACGCAGGGTTCGCAGGTGTGAAACCCACGCAAAAAAATGGGTTGCTGTAATTGAATTGCCTGTGACATAGGTACTTGAGTGCCGTCAACCAAATGAATAAGAATCTAAGAAGGGTGTCCTTGGCACTACACAGCCTGTCAAGACATATAGTCAATCTGTCGGCAGTGGCCATGGAGGCAAGAACAAATCTGATGGTCCAAAATATCAAGGTGAACCAATGCGACCCACCAAAACTACATAAGCACTGGTGAAATGGCTAAATAAATATGGAATCAGTTTCGAAACGGTCCACCCATCGACCGAGATAAAGAGGGATATGCCGATGTGGCACCACCCAGGGGAAAACCAGCAAAAAAAGCAAGAAAACAATGGCAAGAAGGCCAAGTATTTGAGGGGAAATCATGCCGCAGTGAAAGTCGGTGATGTCCTGGACTTAGTTCAACGGCTAGAAGACCCTCTGCACTACAAATGTGCGTCGTGTGTGTGCGATGCATGTGAGGAGGATAGACTGACCCGGGGATGTAATAACCCCCATGCATGTGTAAACGTGGCCGCCTCCCGTCTGGGACAAATCCTCCCCAAGTGGGTCCCAATACCAAGAGATGGCCCCAAGATAGTACCACTAGACGAGGATACTGACTCTGGTCATTTCCAGCCCCCAAAAAGCATTATCACACTCACCCAGGGACTTCATGCCAAGACTTACCACACTTGTGAACACCCGAATCCGCCTACGAGAAGACGGGCAGTGGTTGCACCCGTCCCCGCAACCACAACAGTATATATTGCCGGATCAGTACACTCCCCTCCACGCAAGAGGGCAAATGCGGCTGCTGGCCTATTTTTCAGCCTGGAAGTTAACAGGAACAAAGGAAAATGCATACCGGTAAACGGGGAACAGTCGCAGTATGCTGCGGAACTCTTTGCTGCATTAGAAGCGGTGCAGAGCATGGACAAAAACTCTGCACTCACGATAATCAGCATGCAAGACTACGTCCGAGAAGCGATGAATAATAAGCTTGCTAAATGGGAACATGAAGGCTGGGTTGGGGTTCCGCATCGCGATGTACTGCGGTGCTCAGCTGTGGAGCTCAAGGCCAGAAAAGCGATAACCACCTTCAAGCTGGCAGCATCTGGTTCACCGGATAGAGCCCAACATCGACAAGCGACTATACTGGCAAAGAGGGCTGCAAGAACCCCGACAGATACACAGTGGATACTCACGCTGCCCCAGGACACTGCGCTCCCAGGACTGAGCCTGGTAGGGAATCGTCAGCGGGTATTCTACCGTAGCATACGAGAAGAAAAAACACGGGCATTAAACCCACGCCCATCGACAACTAAGATGCTCAAGATAGTGCAGAAAGACGTGGAGGACTCCTTTGGCCGATACGTGTCAGACGTAGACATCTGGAACACAGTGTACGCGCAAGACATCCTCCCACAGATGGCTCAGTTCCTCTGGAAGGGACTTCACAATGCGCACAGAATAGGAAAATACTGGACCCACATCCCCGAATGCGAGGACCACGCCGTGTGCAAGGACTGCAATGAAATAGAACACCTTAAACACATTTTAGTTAAGTGCCGGAGCCCTGGGCGCGAAACTGTGCGGAAGGCAGCTGAGTCCCTGTGGCTGGAGAAAGAGGTTAAATGGCCAGCGGTATCACTGGGCACAATATTGGGCTGTGGTCTTGCTGAAATCCGACAAGGGGAAGCCTAGACGTGGCACGCAGCGCCTATACCGGATCTTGATGTCCGAGTCCGCATATCTAATCTGGAGATTACGGAACAATCGGGTTATCTTCCGAGACGGAGTACCGGCAACATAAGACGAAATTGAGAATAAATGGAAATTTGCGATTAGCCAGAGACTACAGGTGGACAGAATATTGGCTAGTAGACCTGTTAAAGGGAAGCACCCTGCATTGGCACCCCAGCTAGTCATCACAACCTGGTCCGACACCCTGGACAACGAACAAAGCCTACCAGCCGATTGGTTACGGGAGCCCAGAGTTTTAGTGGGTAGCCGTGCTTTCCCCCAAACCCTGACCCCACGATGCAACAGTCACGGCATCGGGTAGCGCGTTAGTCCCACACTGCCCTAGGGCATGCGTAAAGCATCTCTCTGGGTGGTGGAAACCACTCCCTTGGAAATAATGTTCCAACCTTTACCAACCAGATGGGCTAACCAATTGTTAGTTGCTACTGGCCAACGTACCACCAAAAAAAAAAAAAAAAACTCAAAATGAGCAGAAAAATGATTAAACTTGGATAAAACTAATAATAAAAATATCTGTATGGCCGTCAGGCAAGAGTAAGGGGGTCTGGGGGGAACACTGTTCCGCCCAGCAATAATCCTAGTTGAATAATGTATAGAATACCTCAGAATACCAAAAACTGCGACAAACGCCAGCACTGTGCCGGAAATGATGCGGTTGATGCCAATGTCATCAACAGTAGGACTCGCTTAAATTCAGCGAGTCCCACTCCCATCCTTCTCGTATGGACTCGAGTAACTCTTAAGAATTCTGAGTACAAGTTGGTTCTTGTCACTTCATCCCCTATTCTGTTCAAGTCAAGTACAAAATGGAATCAGGAATGAAAGAGGGTTACTTCAGCTCCCAATTTGCCATTTTTTTGCGCAATTTTTGAACCCGCGGACTTTGCGCGGGCCTCGTACCTGCAGACTTTGCGGGCTTTTCCAAACCCCCACTTTCCGCAATTGCGGAAAAGGTTGCATTTGCAGAATATAGGTAGATGGTTCAGTTCTTCGCGTGATTTCCCATCTGAAACCAAAAATAGTGCGGAAATCCAATTTCAGGTTGCGCGTTGCGCGGGAATAAATGTGCATCTGGACACTCAAACCCTCAAGCGTGACCGACCATAAAACTCGAGACTCGAGATCACCCAAATACATTCAATATTATAGCGCCAATGTCAGTTTGATGTCAGTGACATGCTCGTTGAACCCTGGGCCTGCTTCTGTCAGCCATTGCGCCGATGCCCATGCTGACCGTGGCTCGCCTGTCAATCGCGGGAATGACTCCAGGCAGAAGTGGAGGTTGGGGTTCAAGTTGGATTTAACTTTGAGGTGGTTTGGGGATAGGCATGCACCGTGACTCTATGAAAGTCGAGGTTTCAAAAAAAAGTTTCTGAAATGTATATGGTTCAAATCAGCACCAGAATAAGCTTAAGCTTGTAGACCTGAAACACTCTGTGTTTTTTGCCATGGTCGCGCTGAAGTGGTAACAGGAAGTTATGGACGGGTCACCATGAATCCAAGTTTGAGGACCCGGTGTGGTAGGGTTGGAGGGCCCGCATGTGGAAACCATTTTAAAACCTTTTTTATATGCACTTTACGTTTATCCCCGTTTTACATTACATCATCTGTTTGTATCGTAAACAGGGACACACCGTGCAATTTACCATCGTACCACCATCATCGCGGCCAGTGCAGGGCAAGCGCCCAGAGGCAGCATCGTGCTCCTTGCCCCCTCCTCTTTGGAACGCCGCCAGTGGGCTCCTTAGCCATCAACAACCCCGTATCCCATCGAATTACCTTCGCACTTATTTTACGACATTTTTGCACGCCATCAACGCCCTCTTTTCCATCGCTTTTCATACCCTACGCCTCGGGAGCACTTTCCGATATTTATATTCAAAAACTACTCTACGGCTAACGGATCACCGACCCTATTCAAGAACCTACGTCTCGGGATTTCCCCTCTTCCACACCGGAAGTTCCCGTTTCTACCAATGGCACCATATCCACCTCGAAACACATACGGCCGCCGAAATGAAAAGTTTCAGGACCATGGCCAGTTCATTATGTCCTGAAAACAATAGCCAGTTTCGGGTGGTCCTGAATCCTGATACTATTCATATGGCCCTCCGGGCATGCCTGGTACCTACCTGTATCAGTTTCCTGGATAACTATACCTAGGATAGTGTTGATACAGTGTAAACATTTACTGCTCTCAGGCTCAAGTTCCCCCGCACACTGGATTTATTTTTAAAGGCTAGTTAGTGAGTACTGAGCACCCAATTACAGTCGAGATTTAATGGCCACAGGCTCACCCTCGCCCGACCTTTGGTCGACTCGAGTGAGCCCGGCGGGAACTGGATAAAGCTTTCGGTGCTCGGAGAATACGGGAACAAGGCCTTGATTGTAAAATTGGGTACATTTCTTGAATCACCAAGTTATGATGGATACCTAAACTATACCTAGTCGGTAGTCTATACCCCTATAGCAGTGTCGGATCACGGACCGACGGACCGACATGATCGAGTTTTCGCATTATCGAGGTAAGACCTGTCACCTAAGTTGGTACCAGGAATTGTATTCAAAAACCGATCGGGCCGACGACGATGAAACGGTAAGTTCTGTCTTGGCTTTGTCAATTACGCTCTTCTCCGAGTCTGGGCAGGTTCAGGATTATTATCGGTATGTGTAGTTGATTAACCGTTGACCTTGTCGGAACGCGCAAGGGCGGGACGCGGGGCGGGGACTTTGATGCGGGTGATGGGGATTGATTAAACGGGACGTCGCCACCGGGCTTTGATGGCAGCGACGAGGGATTGATGGGAGGGCGCGTCCCCGCCCTCCCGTTAGCGACAATTAGCAGTAGGTTTTATTTATTACTAGTACAAGCGGGCGGTAGCTAATGATATTTAAATCTCCCGAGCTGTTTGCATCAAAACGCCTCTAATTAGCGGTGGAATCCCACCGGAACTCCACCTCTAACTAGAGGGGTTTAGTGGGCATTATAGGTACAAGATCCCTACAATTATGGTTTTGCTTTACTCAATGTCACTGAAATTGATGTGTTGATTGGTGCTCCAAAGGATGATGTGCAGAGGAATTGTGACACAGCCAGAAGATTATTAAACACTGTGGGCGATGTTGAGGGAGTGACTATATGTGATATTATTCTTGCAGATCTTTATCTGATGGAGGGAAATATATTGGCAGCACAGACAATTTTTAAAAGATGCCTGAGAGTGGCTCTGGACTCCAAAATCCAAACTTATTGTCTAGAACGGCTTGGTGATACCAGTCGCTGGGGTTGTTTGCATGGGATGTTGAGGTGGACAACTGTTTTTCTTGTTCATTCTCTCAAAAGAATGGAGAAGCTTAGAATCTACAAGACTCTAAAATTCCTCGTAGATCTCTTCCTCTACCAGAATGACAAGCATACAGCCACCAATTTGTTCAGAGTTGCTCTAGAGAGATTTATCCAGATGGATGTCCATCACAGCAGAGCTGAATGCATGCTTCGACTTGGAGACATTTCTATAAAAACTCTTGCCTGGGATATGCAGTCCTTGGGTTGAGTTCGACATAACATTGAACTGAACTGCCTTGATATACCCATTGAGGCAAAAGATCTCTTCGCAACCGAAAATATATGAGTGGGCCGAGAAACCTGCGCACCGGAAATTCACAAAGTAATTCAGCATTCGAAGCAGCCTGCTATGGTGGTCAATATACACATTTATTCTGCCGCAACTTTTTTTGTCTTCCGCAACTTTTTTCTCGTTTTCTCAGCCTTTGCCGCAACTTTTTAGGCTTTTTGGGCGATCCCAAAATAGTTGCGGCGCAAGTCGATCTGCCGCACTTTTTTTCTTGAGTGCCGCAACTTTTCTTTGGCCAAATTTTTTTTCTGTGGAAATTCAATCTATTTGCATCAGCAAACATACTGCTCTGGGTGATCAGCACCAAATCTAAGTCAAATGCACCTATTTGAACTGCCCGAGAAGTCCGAGCTGTCCGTATTAGGCATCCCCGATCACTGAGGCTGTTTGATCCAAACCTGAGCATACATGACCTTCCTCATAAGCATCGGTGCCTGCGCCGTCCCTCACTCTCATGCTCAGCTATTCCCTTATGATTTCGCAACACTGAACAACTAACCTCCAACACTTTACACCTATCCTTGATTTTTGTGTCCCGCTTTGTGCTGTCTGCTTAGTGTAGTAGCACAGACTACGACTCCGTGGTTCCTTTCAAATTATTGAATCTTGTCTGACCTCAGTCAATCTCATTCATCCTACCTGAATAGCAAAGCTTCAGGTGCTGCTGGATCCCTCAATCTTGTCAGGTAGCTCAACGCTGGTGCAACAGTTTCAAGTTCAACCTCCCATATTTTTGGTGTTTTGACACTGCCTGAGCATATCAGTAGATAGTGTACTGTAGTAGTCTCTCATAGACAGATGCTACAACAATTTTGGTGCTCGTGTCTCGCATGTTGCATGACGGGAATTTGGATGCTAGTATGCATTCCAGAACTTGTTTTTCATAAATCTGAAGTACAAATAGTATTTAATAGCCTAAATTGAGCAACTTCTCCCCCAACTCGCGGCAGCAGAGTTGAAGAATGAGAGGTTCGAACTTTGATTGCTCAATCGATGACCAATCCCATAATCTGCTTTTTTTATTCCACGAGGATGGATGTCGAAAAAGAAAATTTGAGGGAATATTTGGGATCAGACATGGATTTTAATACCCTTTCTCTCCCGAAGTTGGAAGATGGGGATCTTCGAAGCGCTAAATAGCCATGGCAAAAATTCAAACTCCGCCAGAGAAAGTTGACAGAGTGATGGTCTGGAAGGGCCGAAATGGCGGAAAGCTCTACTGTTTTCTTTGAATCCTCTTCTGCCCTCCCTTTAAGGGTGGAACTTGTGCTGTGCTAACCCGCCGCTGGCTGAGACTGCCTCGGTGATCTCGGGCATACCATTTACAGACGGTGCTGCTTTCGCCTCAAAAATTTGGCTGCTGTGGGTCCCCCGGTAAGATTCAACCATCGCCCTAATGTTCACCGGAAATAATGGGCCAACTTTGTGATACTTGAAAAAAAAAAGTTACGGCAGCGGCACTCGAGAGAGAAAAAAAGTTGCGGCGGATCGAGGTGTACCGCAAGTACCATTTCCGGATTCTCAAAAAGGCCGAAAAGTTGCGGCAAAGGCGTCAAAATCGAGAAAAAGTTGCGGATGACAAAAAAAGTTGCGGTGGAATAAATGTGCATTTTGACCGCCATAGCCTGCCAATGGAAGCATGTGTTCCCCGCTTGATCCTAATGGCGAAAGCACGTCCTTTCTGATGGGCTCATGAGAGCACTGCTGATGTGTGAGGCCCTCAACTGCTGCTTTTTTCCAGCACCGGCTTCAATGTCTACCACTGCTACCGGCCAAAACGACTGGCTCCTCTCCTAGATTAAAATGCGTGTTCTCATGCATTCTGAAACCCCAGGAACACATAGTTATGTAATCCCTGTCTGACAGGTAGTTTTGCCGTGGTCAGGTTCTGAACCGCTGGTGAACCCGAACCGGACCAGAACCAGACCAAAAGTCCAGTTCAGTGGCTGTGAGATTCACTGAACTGAACCTTGGGTTCAGTTCAAGGTTCAAAATTTTCAGAATTCTGCAAACCTTGCTGAACCAGTGCGAACCAGTTCTAACCTCTCAGTTTGAGTAGCCCAGTTGCAGAGAAAAACACTGTTTTAACCGCCATTTGATCTTCAAGTTTGAACTGGCAACCAGTGCAAGTCCTTTAAACAATTTTCTGATTGACAATTTCATCTTACACTGCGGGTAAACAGCTCTTGATAGTATGCCTGGACACGTTAGTGTTTCGGGTTCTTGTTGACCAGTCATTTGGACACTTATGGTAATAATCCGTGTGCATCACTTGGGTAAATGTTTTCCGGGAAAATTTCCACGGCAATGTGTATTTTTATTTGCTTTCCAAAGCTTGGTTGGGTTTGCACTGGGCTTTTCAAAGTCCGGTATCCCACGTTCAGTGTCTGCCCTAAATGCTTCTTGACCTTGTACCACCACCATCTCCCTGTATTTGACTCCCTCTGTCCTCCTCCCCGTCCCAGTGCATTCCATCCACTATCATTCACCTCATGTCATCTACTTAATACTCACTACTACTGCATCTGTGTCTTGCGATACAGGTGTACAGACACGTTACAGACGCGTCGCTATCACACATGTTTAGCGCGTTCTTCCTCTCGTTTCAGTCACTGACTTCCCCCGTTGGAGTAGATGAATCAAAACCCGCAACCTCGTCGGTGTGTTTCGCGTTCTATCTCACAATACCCCATTTCCTTACACAGATTTCATCCTAGTGTGCGATGTCCTCGATCTGGTCCCCATCTCGTATGAATGGTGAGTGCTTTCAATATGGAAGCCTATACTCATGCTTTGGTAAAGGCTGGGCAATCGGCCACCTTCTAGACCCTTCACTGCTCACCTGTCCACAGGAATTAAACGGTGCGTGAGATCCCTCCTCGTCATATTTACCTACTGATGGCATGAAAATATGGCAATGTCACGCATCTTCGAGTCACTTTCCAGCCCGTGTTCCTGTACCAGGGGGCATGTAACATGTTGGCGCGACGTCAGGCTATCGCTGGCAAGTGTACAATCATCTGGGATCAACACATCGAGCTTATACGTTCTTTAATGGGCTCTACATTTCGTCGCAAGTATGCAGGTAAGGTCGCCTGTTCGCTTTCTGCTCCCTGCTAACATTCCTAAGTCTCGTAGCTTGCTGTTCGCACGCATGTACCATCTCTGGTTCCCCGTGCCCACGCATCTCACACATGCTGCCACCTCGGCGTAATACTCACCTACCGCAGCCTACTGTACTGCCCGATACATGTTTACAGCACCTCTGACCTTCTCGCAGAATGCCTCAGCCATCTACAGCCTCTTCGCCTCTATGTGTACGTACCTGTCTACAAATACCTCGGATGCGACTTGAACCATCAGGAATGTTTCTACTCGGTATTGAAGAGCTACCGAGGCTGGATGGTGCTGGTTTCGGGTGGTCGGGAACAGTTTCTGCGCTGCCGAAACCGAAACCAAAGGTTTCGGCAACGGTTTCGGGAGCACCGACTCCGTTCCTGAAACTTTAGGTTTCGGGAACGTTATCAGGGGCCCCGAAAATTCGGATTTTCCGGAGTGCTTCACATGTGTCGCCGGTTGCCCCCAGTATAAAACTAGTCTCGTGACCAGACTCTTATGACATCCCAAAGGGAACCCTGTCATAAGAGTCTAGAACAATCACCGGCTCTGCAACCGTACTAGGGCTCTATCAAATTTGATGCAGTTTTCCCACAGGTTATCCCTCTTGTGTGTATACTTGTAAACCAAATCCTTGTCCATCCATGCCCTCCATATATTCACAAATTTTAGTTGAGAGGCATTGACGCTGAAACACCTCAAAACAAGCTGGAGTCACCTAACTGCAGTCACTGTGCTTTTGCTCTATCAGAATTTGATGGATTTTTCCCACCTCTTCTGCATAGGTGTAAACAGACTTATTGTCTATCCACACTTCCTATCTATTCACCACATTATATATGGAAGGTTCCACCATTTGCAACAAATCTTGGGGCTGGTGAAACTTTTTGATGAAACACAGGCTTATTATTATTTCTCAGTAAAAAAAAATAAAACAGCTATTTTCTTTGGGGCGTCTTGAGTCCAAAGGCAGCAGATAATCTAGTTTACAACTTGGTAAGATAAAATGCATTTTTGGAGACGCGTACTTTGCGCGGGTTTGTACCTGAGGACATGGACCACGGGGGTGACCGTGGATAGTGCAGTAACCATCTCCGGCACCGCTACCGACAGTGAGTCCACTCATCTTATGGCTCCTCCACATCACTGATCGGGTGTCCATTTTTTTGAGCTTGGATCTTCCAGGTCACCAGCACGTTCACTGTCGCAACGAACATAAAGATGGTGCTTGCTGGCGGCGCGGTCGCAAAGAACATTGTCTGGGTTGTGACCGGGGCCATCAGCGGCAATGCTGGCGGGCATTTGGAAGGTGTCCTCCTCGGGAAGACGTCGCTCGCCTTGCCCACAGGAGTGACGGCCAACATCCGGCTCCTTGCGCAAACTGCTGTCACGTTGGAAAAAGTACGCACTCCACGATCGAATTTCAATCTGATGTTTAAATTTATTCTGCTCCGTAGGCTACTGTGAACAATTAGATAAACTATAATACTCCAATTGTATTCTCCCACATTAGGGTCGTTCACAGTAGCCTTTTTTGCTCCCTTTTTCTCCGGATTTTTTCCCCTTTTCAATTTCAACATGCAAAAACGGTGTAAATCAAAAAATCTAGGTCCAGCATGCGATGTTTGATGAAATCAGAAAAAAAAAGGAAGTGAAAAAGGGCCGAAAAAAGGCTACTGTGAACGTTCCGGTTTTCAGCTCCCTTTTTGCGCCCTTTTTTGCTCCCTTTCTCCATTTCATGTAGTCTGGGTGCTTCTATAGTTCCTCAAAGGTCACATAGCACCTTAAATGTTCCAAAAGGACTGGGGTGAATTTTTCTGTATTTTATAGCTCACTCCCTTGCATTTTCTGCCAAACATGAAAAAGGGCGCAAAAAAGGGCGTCAAAAAGGGCTACTGTGAATGACCCTATAGAATAGTTATGTTCTAGCTGGATTGTCAATGAGCTTGCCAATGTTGGACCCCCGAACCTAGTCTCTGTATTGGATAAATATTCCATCCGGTCTTCCGAAATCACGCTCGTTTCGGTAGGTTGTATGAAAGTGCGTCAATTTGGAGTTGAATAATCAATACAGTAGACTTTTACCAATACCGTGTATCATAGTCACTACAGCGACTCGAGCACGTTAATTGTAAGTTGACTAAAAGTTGACACTCAAGTGAGTCAAGTCTCCGAATCTCGAATCAGAGATGATCACTGACCACTGATAAATTAGTGACAGCAGTCTCGGACTACTTTTCTGTTTTGAAGGAATTCGCGACAGAATGGCTCAGGTTGAATTCGGTTTTGCCGAGCGTGACGATCTGCCGCATCAGACCGGATCATGATGGCCGTTTCCACCCATGCGAGACGCTTCACCACAGCTCCGGTCCCATTCTTCTCGTTGCTCTGCGCCGGTGCCTACAATGGCCAGGTTTTACTGCCGACAGGGCCGGGATTCCGACTCTTCGGTGGGCCCCATTGCCGCCCCAATGGTCTGACTGACGTTGTCTGTCCAAGCCGTCGTCGAACGGAGCTCGATATCTATTTTAACATCCGATAAACAACTCCCGTCACGGTCTCGGGAACAAAATGTGTGGTAAAGTTGACTTGATCTCGGGTAAAGTCGACTCACGCATGCCCTGTCCCAGCTTGAAACTTGAAAGATCGACCCCTCGCGAGTCACGACCCGGTCCTCCTCCTTGTTCTGTTGTTCTCGTACTTGGTGTTGTTCTCGCTCGTACTTGGTGGTGTTCTCGGACTTCGCTTTAAGCTTTAAGCCTCACTGAACCTACAATCAAGATCACCTCTGAAGTCTGCTTTTTTTTTTCGCTCTCAGCCACTGGCTTCATGGGATTTCTGTCTTCCAATCTTCTGCTGCCGATTCCGATTCCATTCAACTTCCATTCGGTCTACTATCGACACATTAATTATAGCGCCAACAAGTCGACGTATCCGTCAAAATAATATCGTATTCACATTCAAATATCACCAGACTGGGTCTGGACACGCGATATCGTCGCCAATTTACGACCCAACTCCGACTCTCTGCGGCTCTTCCCCTCTCGTCTTGCAATTCGGATCCCGCTCGCTCTCGTTTTCTATTCTAGCCTGCTCGCGTCCCTCACGGCTTCGCTTGCAGTTTACCTCCAACTTGCCTCCAACCACTTCACCTCGCTTTGCAAAAGCATTCGTCCCAACGCGAGAAACAGAGAGGGCGAGGACAACCGTCAGCCTGCAGGCCGACCTGTGTGTGATCCTTTGGCTGCCTCCTTTAGGTTCTGTGCTAACTCCAGGCCATCACAGATAATAAATAGCAGCAGACTTCTAGTTTAACCTTGCAATACGTCTGCCTGTGAGCCATACTTATTCAACTTCAATGCATGATCTGTCCTTGTGCCGCGAATCTGGTTTCGCTTGCAAATCATATTCAAACTCCAGACTCCAGGGCTGTTTGTTCACGACTTATTTTTACCAAGGAGTGACATGCGCCGTGGGAAGGATCAACTACGATGACAGCCTGCCATAAAGCAGGCCAGCAGATCGCTCGCCTTCTTGGAAGTCCCTCGTCCACCGCAGTACTGCAACTTAGTCTCTCTGGCGAACATGCCAGACCATGATCCACTGGCATCTGACACCCTCCTTCAGTCCTCTCTGCCTACGTTCAACAGAGAGACCGCTCTGACTCCCGAAAACCGAGTCAATCCTAACCACCAATCCCCCGCGCTCCAATCAATATCCTCAGCCCCTTTCTCGCATACGGTCTCTTACGACGACCCATCCTACCACCAATCACCCCTTTTAAACGATTTCGAACTCAGTTTCAACGAAGAGGAATCCCCTTGCTTGTTCGATCCATTCGACTTCGACCCCGCACAGTTCTCTCCAGTGTTCACCGACGATGACTACAATCCCGCACATTCCTCTCCACTGTTCACCGACGATGACTACAACCCCGCACATTCCTCTCCACTGTTCAGGGACAAGGACTACATGCCTGGGCCCAACGATTCCTGGGGCACACGACTTTCGCTTCACGATCGGCCCAGCTCACCACATATCCAGAAGCCTCAGTCGCCACCCCAAATGTTCATGCCCGATACTGGGGGTAATCCGAGCTTCAACTTTGCCCCACCGATGATCAACGCCCCAGAAGGCGATGGTCTCGGCCCTCGGCTGCACATCGTGCCAGCAACACCAGTTGACGGTGGCGCTGTGTCGACCGCCGTCCCATTCCAAACGAGCCCCGAGGCTCTCCAGTGGCAGGGTGAGTCATCCCGCCTTTAAATTTCCCGATAAGTCTAGTTTTCTTACAAATCTTCTGCATTCCGGATTTCGTAGCCAGCCGCACTCAACCACTGAATAACGAGTTTTATTTCGACCCGCCAAACTCCGCGGGCCTCGCCAATGATTTTCTCTCGCCCAACTCGGTATTCAGTCAGATACATCCCTCGAGTCCCGAACGTAGGCTCAAACGCCGCAGCAAGTCGGATGGATCGCAGCCGACTAGCGTCGTCCCAAGACGCGGCTGGGGGTCTCGAAACCATTCCTTCCAGCGGCCGAGACCGTATCCGGCCACTCATTATGTTTCTGCGCAGATGAGCGATGGTTTATTGAGGTCAATCCCTCCTCAACGTGTAAATGATCGGAACATATACACCATTATTCATTGGCTGGATAAGCTCTTTCAGGACAAAAAAGGATCATATGTCAAGTTTTTGGCCCGCCGTGGTGCCTCTGCTCAACAGCTTCTGGATCTCTTGCAAGATGTAATTAAATTTGATGCACTTCTGTGCGAATGGCCTGTTGACTTAAATTGCCAGTTATTAGATTATGACTCAAATCTTGCGACGATGAATAGGCGCAGGCTCTTCAAGGCTCTAATAAAGCTCTCCGGCGACTCGGGGCTCCACCCTCGATGCTGTATGCTTACGGGGCTTGAACCAGGGGAACACTTAGCAGGCGGATCATTCAGTGATGTTTATAAGGGATCGCATCGCGGTCAAGACACCGCCATTAAAATGATGAGGGTGTTCGGAAAACGAAACATTGACCAGGTGCTCAAGGTAACAAACAAAACTTGCACGGAGTAATTTTGCACTGACATTTGCATAGGAGTTTGGCCGAGAAGCACTTATTTGGCGCCAACTCTCTCACCCCAATCTCCTTCCATTTTTTGGTTTGTACCATATCCAGAACAGGCTCTGCCTAGTCTCTCCGTGGATGGAAAATGGGAACCTCCAGGCATTCTTAGCGGAATCCAAAGAATTGTATAACACCGATCGTCTGATTTCTTGGGCAAGTGCCTCTTTCTGCAGTGACTGAATCGTGCTAAAAATGATCCTTCACATCAGATTTTGGATGTAGCCCTCGGACTTCGATATCTACATGACAAGGATGTTGTGCACGGTGATTTAAAGGCGGTATGTGGTTGATGTTTCCTACAGTCGTTTTTTCTCTCCCCTCAAACATTTGCATAGGAGAACATCTTTGTAACTCCCTCGTTCAGGGCCTGTATTGCAGATTTCGGCCTCTCTTCGATTATTACTACAATATCTTCACGACAATTGATCAGTTCTTCTCAGCGTGCCCAAGGGGGTACAATACGCTATCAAGCACCCGAACTGCACCGAGGAGAACATAATGATCTACGCTCGGATATTTATGCATTCGCCTGCGTCGCGCACCAGGTGCTCTTGATGTTTTTCACCTCCGTCCTTATGATCGTTAACATCATTTTGCCGACAGTTGCTGGCAGGGAAACATCCGTTTCCGGAATTGCGCACTGACGGTGCGGTAATTAAGGCGGTGCTTGACGGTCTTCGACCTTCACGGCCCTTGTCCTGTTCCGGAACACCACGATTGGATGGTCTTTGGATCCTCCTCCAAGACTGCTGGGAAGAACTGCCGGAAAAACGCCCGACAGCTGTCCAAACTGTTGACCGACTCATGGGACCCGTTATTCAGGCAAAGACAGTCCAATCCAGCACAGACTGGGACGATACATTCACCTCCAGGTTTCGTCGCTCTGTCCTGGGACAACCAACGCTACCCTCAGTTCCCGAACTCGAGCAGATTATTTTTGTTGATGGTTTGTTCCAAATAACTTTGAAACCCATCATAAACAAATATTTTTTGTTTACAGAAACGGCTCACGTCGAATGCCTCGTTGGCGTGTAAACCCAAGCTTAAAACGACGGTGCAAAGTCTACGCGTAGTGGCCTGGTACATCCACTTGTATGATATTATCCTGCACGCAGTGTCTCTCACCCCTTTTGTTTTTTGAATATCAAACTTTGGACAGGCTGGAATTCCAGTCAGGAGCTTGAATACCTTTTATCTGGCTGAGTATACTTATCATGAACTCAGTTTCAACATCTTATAGACTCTAGCTCCTGCTCCCTGAAAGCTTCCCTCCATCGAGGCTGACGATCTCCAGATATCATTCAATCATTCCTTTTTCGGAGTAGGACGCCAAGATGAAATTCCGGTCAACATGTCGGTCAAATAAGGTAATCTGGCTGGAAGACGTAGAAGACTCGGACTGGTGCATAATGGGAATAAATGGCAGTTTGCAGCAATACATGTCAAGGAAGAAATCGGCTCGATGTTTGCTAGAATCATTATAATTGCCATTGGGGCGGGAGGACATCCTCGGTATGCCTGAATTGAGACGAAAGATCCTAAAGTTAGAAATACAATCGGGCTGAAACATACATTAATTACAGAACATATGCATCTACGATCCTCTCATGAGAGCAGGTGGTATAATTCCTGGGAGCTGAAAACCCGGCCCCACAGATTTTTTTATTGTAAAAAAAAAAAAACAAGAAGCCAAAAAAGGCCACACCCACCCATATGCCCGTACACGTACGCGTACACCCGCCTGTACACGTACACCGCCAAAGCCAAAAGCCAAAAGCCAAAACAAGTAAACGAATAAATGGACAAATGAAAGAAAGGAGCAACGAAGGGGAAAGAAAGCCTCAAAAAGGAGCTTCGCCCCGAAAGACAAAGCTCCGCCCCGAAAGCCACGTCCACCACGTCAAGCGAGCGCACCCCGCCGACGCCACCACGACCCGAGACGCCCCGCCCGCGGCCCGCCCAGTCTACGCGCACGGGGTCGGGTTCGCACTCGCCAACGCGACTCCACCCTCCATGCACACACACTCTTTGCGAGCACAGAAGCTCCGCCCCGAAGCCCCGAAAGCCAAGGAACCACGCCACACGCCGACCCGAGGCAGGTGTGCACACCCCTCTTGGTCTACGCGAGGGTTCGGGCTCGGCTCTGTCTCAAGCGCAACGCGACTCGGACTCGCTCGCAACAGCGCACACGCCCCCAGCGTCCCAGCGCCGTTCGTGCACGCAGAGCAAGCACACACACCCAGCCTCGTCCCGCGCACACCGCTCGCCCCAGGGCTAGAGACACAAGCGAGAGCAATAGGAAGAACGGTGCACCCTCAAGCGAGGGTGATAGAAAGAACAACTCCAGCGAGAGCAACCCGTGCGCGAACACTGCACCACACTGCGATTGACGGAGTGTGACCCCACCCCACCCTCATCTCCCATCCCCATCCGCCCCGGAAGCTAGAGGCTACGCAAGAACGAAACAACGGCGGGTGTGGAGCGAGTGTAGAGCGATGCTGATCGGGCAGAGGCAGGCGGGCGGGCGGCGCAAATGCAATGGCCCAGAGCCCAACGAGCCCGAGCCCGACCCAAGCTAAGACGCAGACGCGGGGCCCGAAAGAAAAACTTGAAAGAAAGAAAACGCATATCGTATCGAGAACATCGAAAGCAAGCCGCTGCCGCTGCGCCTCGAGCACCAGATAGACACCAGACACTCGTCTGCGCGGAACGGACAGGACCGTCCTGCATTTCACCTCCAGACGACCCGCATGTCGGGTCCTCTCCACCACCCAGGCTCGTGCTCGTGCTCAGACTCGCGGGCTCGATGCGACTCGTCCCCGGCGCACAGCACGCGCGCGCATCTTGCCCCGCGTGCCTGACACACCGAGGCCACGCAAGGCTCGAGCCAAACAAGCGCCCTGCGCTCACGCGCGCGCACCGAGCACCCGTGCCCGGAGCGTCCAAGCCCAAGCTCAAGCACGAGCCGAAGCTCAAGCCGAGTGGGGCACGTACGCCAGACGCAAGAACGCACGCGCACCGGCCCCACCAAAAGCCAAAAGCGACGAAAAAAAAAAGAAAAAGAAATAAAGAAGCTGCGCCCCGAAAGACGAAGCCACACGCCAACACATGCGCGTCAAGCAACCCCACGACGCCGACGCCTAGGCGCCGCCGCCGACTTGAGGGAGGTGTGCGCCCAGCCCCCGCTACGCCTACGCCTATGGGCTCAAGCCCACCCACTCTACACGCTCGGGTGCTCAACGCGACTCGGATTTTGGGCTCAAGCCCACCCTGCCTACGCGCCAACTCGGGTTCGGACTCGATGCGAATCGTACTAGGACTCGGGCTCATGCTCCGCACACACACTCCGCACACACGCCCCGGGCTCGCCGGTGCACGCCGAGTAATAGAACGACAAGGATGAAAGAAAGAACAAGCATGAGGACAAGGTAAGAACGACGCGGGCGCAGGCAAAGTATAAAGAAAAGCACAAATATATAGAAAGTACAACGTACCTCGAGGCCGATTGAGACTGCGACTGGGATTGCGATTGTGACTGCGACTATGATTGAGACTGGGACTGGGAGGCCGATTGGGATTGGGAGACGGAGCTGGATGCGCGTCAGCTTCGAGAGCAGGATAGTGTAGGGTAAGGGAGGGGTACGTACGCGGAGATGGACTGGGACTGGAATTCGGAAGCCGAGCAGACTGGGAGGCGAATGCAGACATGCTGCTCGAGCTCGAGCTAGAGACTGGGCTCGAGGCTACCGAGCTGGACGCGCTTGAGCTCGAGGACGCAACCGAACCGAGTGCGACACCAAGCTTCACGTCCACGCCCGCGATCTGTACGTCCGCGTTAACCGCGACAGCGTCTTTGTCTGCCGCTACATCCGTGACGACGTCGGCATCGACGAGGGGTGCGTGCACGTCGACGGCGAGGCGGGGGGTGACATCACGGCTAGATGAGTAGGAGTATAAGTATGAATACAAGGCGAGGGAAGGCAAGGGAAGATGGAGAAGGGAAGGATGCGAAGGGAGGTGACAGACCTGTGAAGATTTGTACAGCGATGGCGGAAGGCATGACATGCGTGGCCATGGCCGTTGGAGATTGAGATACCCATGGGGTGTCGATGGCGGAGGGAGGAGGAGCAGCAGGGGTAGCCGCAGGAGCAGGAGAGGTGTCGGTGTCGGTGTCGGCACGACGCTTGGCGCTCAGGCGTCGATGATTCGGTGCGAAGACGTGTCCGCCGTGACGAGACCCTCCTGAGTGCTTGGCGGAGGTAAGAGCGACGCGAGCGTGTGCCTTCTCGAGTGACATTTGGTTGGCGTGAATGACTTCAACAGGAGCGGGGGGCATAAAGGGGTTCGTGTAGGATGCAGTAGTGACTGTTTTGGTGCGAGTTGGATGCGCTTAGGGAGAGGGTGATTTGTGAAGGAAAGTGAGGCGACCAAAACGCAAGTCAACTGCGTCCAGTCGGTTCCGAGGGGGATCCTGCCGTAGCTATAGCTAGAGGGGATGCTGCTATTCGCGAAGCGGCGAGGAGCACTAGCAGAACGTTGGACTGGCGCTGGACGATGAAGACATCGTTGAACGGATTGACCAGAAGGCGTCGGCTTTTTCCACGATTTCACAGCCACACATCACTTGCTTCTTTTCTTGTGGCTGAGTTTCACATGCGCTTCACAAACGCGTCATCTCCTCGTGTGTCCGTCTACTGTACTACTTAAATTCAATTCGTCAAGGGGTGTGACGCGTGACCCGAAATATCATTTCGTCAATTCGTCAAAGGGTCCCTAGCTGCGTGACAACCCCCAAAATTTCGTCAACCCCTGGAAATATTCCAGGGATTGCAAGGCATGTAGAATAACCATTAGAATGACTTAGGAATCATCTGAGATATTTATTCGAGCAAATCTGTTGTTGAACAGGAAAAATCCATTTTTCACTGACTTCGGTTGAATTTGGTCTGAAGCACGAGGTTTGTGAGGTTTGAAACAATAAACCTTGAGAAGGGCAAGAAAATTGTAGGGAGTCTCCGCAGCTAAGGAAACTTGCTCAGAGCAGCCCTGAACCGAACTTTTGAACCGACCGTGACGAAAAGTATATTCGTCAAGAGCCTCCGTGACGCGTGACAAGGCTCCAAAATTCGTCACATCAAGCACCCCCGTGACGCGTGACTGACGAATTGATTTTAATAGTACAGTACTTTGACAGTACTTGGTTTTCTTTCTTTGCGTCCGGCTTTCTGGAACTAAACGTGGCTTTGTGCTAATATTCGGCGTCTTGGGCTGGAGCGCTGCATTCCTCAAGTCTCTTTAACGTCCCTTCGGCCATTCCGGACACACAACAAACCCCGAGATCGCCTTGCCATCTGCACCCGTCTGCATACTCTCCGCGATTTGTGAAGTGGCGAAACAGTCGAACAAGAGCAGTGGCTCCACGACTCCTGCGAGTCCGAGTCCAAGCTCCAAGTCTAACACACCATCCTCTTAAACCGTAATGTCCCGTAACTCGATACCCACCATTAATTAATTTACGTTCCACCTTGATGTTCCACCTTGAGCTCATCCAAGTCCATCCAGTCTGTCTCATTCTGAGTCTTTCCAAGGCTCTATATATTCCGAGTCCAGTCCTGCTTTCTTCCTTTCTTCCTTTCTTGCTTTGGGCCTAACCCTCCATCTATCCTTGCAAGTCCCCACTTCATCCGCCATCCCAACTCCGCACATCTCCACATGTACAATCAATGCCAGGATCCTCTCCAAGCGAAGCCGTTGTCGTTAGAGTAGGGATTAATTTCGCCAAAGTACTGTGATTACTAATCCTGCTGCATTCTGGATTCCTGCAGGGTCCTCCGCGCAGCTCGAATTTGATGCTGTCTCAGGAGATGTCCAGTCTCGAAAATCAAACCGCATTGTTGCATTGCATTGCTTCTCCCGGCAGCGGGACTCGAAATCCGAGCATCAACTTGACACTCAACTCGTCCTCCCCGGAACTTCCCACAGCATCCATGATGCCGCTTGGATGATACCGTCTCCCCTCCCACTCCCCTCTCGTAAACGTTAACACGACCGTGGGGTTAACCATCGATCTTCCCTTTTCCTCGTAAGTCATAACCCAACTAACTAACCAACTTACATACTAGAGCTGGAGCTTGGAGCTTGGATCAAGGAATGTATACGTTTAAATCGTTGGTTCAAGTAACAAGCAGGCTTTACTTAATTCTGGATTATTCTGACCCCTCAAAAGTCGGCACTGCTCCAACTCCAATTCCAACTCAACTCCAGGTGTACCGGCACTGGCACCGGCATGCTGTAGCCTCGCTAAGTTAAATCTGTCTTCCTTCGTCGTTGAATATAAAGCCCATGCGCATTTGTCTGTCAACCGAGGCCCGAAATAACTCGGATTGAATACGAACAGAATAGAACTGGAGTTGGGTTGGGTTTCCTCAAGGCAACTCCGTCCCGTCCCGGGATAACTTTGGCTTGATGATCTTTACTCGGTACTGTAAGAGTGGCTCCACGACTCCTCCGAGTATTAATTCTAATTTTCACGGCACCCACTCCCGCACCGCATCCCACACCTTCTCATAACCCCTCCTCTAGATCCGCCATTAATTAATTAATTAAATGTATTCGCGTTCCGCCCCGTTAAAACTCAATCTCTCTTTCCGGGTCTCTATGCCAAGTATTGCTTTGTGCCTAACCCCACATCCGTCCTCGCAAGTCCCCATGGCCATTTCGCACGCACAATCAGGCCGGGATACTGATCCCATATCTCTCCAAGCGGAGTCGTTATTGGCGGGAGGCAATGGCATTAATCTCGCTAAGTACATGGCGCTGACCTACATAGGATCGCTTTCAAGATTCCAAGCACCCAGCTGTGATTCCCCGGACCGGGACTCCAAATGAAACTCTAACTCCAACTCCAACTCCCAAGGCTCTAACCTCCAACTCGAATTACAACGACGACACATCGTGTCAACAGCATCCCGTAAGTCGAGGCGCGACTCGGATCGTGGTATTAATATTCGCTTCAGCCTCAAATAAAGTATACTCAAGGTGTTAATCTCGCCTGGCTAATCCTGCAGGGGCGAATTTATCGCATCCAAGCATCCACAGTTCTGATCATGATTGCCCGGGTCTCCAGAAGTCTCCGCGAGCCTCGGCCACGTCCCCGGTCGTATGTAAGCTCTAGATCCACCTCGGCGTTCACGACATCGTCATTAATAGCACCAACGCCGACGTACCTGTCCCCTACGCCCGAATTGACTGGAGACGGGTTTAAGACGGGTTCCACGCTTCCAGGATGGGGTACCGCGGTTCAGGCCCGAGGCCCGGGACGGCTTGATTTTCCTTGCCGGTGAAAGGTAAGTCAAGGTAAGGTAAGGTAAGGTAATAATCACGCGATCATGATACCAAAGCTCGGAACGTTATCTATCTATCTGTACCGCCCAAGCTCAAGCTCAAGCTCAAGCTGCCGACGAGCTGCTCCGCAAAAAAAGAAAAAATCCTCAAGTCGCAAGCACTAGTACTATGGCGAGGTTGAATCATACTTACTACTTATACAACCTCAACCTCAACCCCACCCAGCTTCGTCTTAGTCTTTATCCTTTTCTCCCCTCCTGTTCTTCTTCCCTCTTGCTCCTCTCATCTGCTGTCTCAGACTAAGCCTTGGACGTCCCGGGTTTTTCGCTCCATGTCGGCTCTGCCTGCCAGTGCGCTCCGAGTCTCCTGTGATCTGCCCGAAGCCGCACGGCGCACTCTTCAATGGCTTAGCCGGAAATGAAGGTCACTCCATAATTTAAAGGATGGTCAAACTCTCAGGCTTGTGCAATGTGGGTATTTCTTTCCGGGTACGTTTACGGTTCAAGATCTCAAGATCTCATGTGCCAGTGATATCGGTGCTTCGAGTTTCAAGATTTACGCGTGTGGTAGATGCTATCAAAGTCGAAGAAAGTGTCGCATCGGACCCGCAGTGGCTAGTTGATTCACGATGACGGCGAGATACTTTCTTGAAGTTTACTGTTTTGCAAAGTTCGAGCAGCTGTCTGTAAATTCGATCGAATTTCTTGCGGTACATTTTTTCTCACACGCGCCCATGAGCGCGAAACAGTAGTACTGGCAAGCGCAGGTTCCCGTTCGATTTGCCTGTGTTCAAACGCGCGCGTTCAAACCTGAAGATTATCGGACACCTCGGACCCAAAATCTAATACAGAATTCATCCAAAGTGGATCGCTATGGAGTTGTAAGTGATCCCAATAGAAGATTTGTACTCCAAAATTTGTAGGCAGATTACTGTAATATTGCAGACCACACTTGAACACAGCAAAGATCAACTTAAACCTCAGTGGTCATTTGGTTGAGGTGGCTGTGTAGTAATTACAGCAGAAACCCACAGATGAGGGGCAATGAAGGTCAAAGTCAGCCAGAAAGCCAGAAAATCATCGATTTTGAATTTTGAGGTTCGGTGGTCGAAAGCGACCCCAGCAGTCGGGTCCTATTGGCTGCCAGCTTTGCTGAATCCTTCTTCCTTCATTGAACACTAACCACTTTCTCTAACTCTCTGAAGGTCAAGTCAAGTTCAAGTTCAAGGTCGAATTTTCGACTTTAGTCTCGTTCTGTATTCATATTCCTATTCGTTAACCCCACCACGTACGGATGCACCATAAAAACTGATGCACAATTTTATATATAAAAATAAAGCATAAAAATGAATGATAAACCGGGATATCGCCTTCCCCGTCTGCCAGTGTCTGTCTGCATGCATGCTTTATCCTTGTACCCTCCTCAGGCTCAGGCACCATCCACGCACATTGCACAAGCAGGACTAATACTTGTGTTACATCAACTCCGTGAATTATCACTGGCAGCGGAACAAAGATATTACTATTTAGCAACAAGGCCTAACTGGCACTTACTCCTCCAATTGCAAGCCTGGGAGGTGCGGCGCAGGAAAAAATAAAAATAAAAATAAAAGCTCATTCACTGCACCCGTCTCGTATTAATTAGTTCACCTCCCGTAAATCGCAACCACCCTCCGCCTCGAGATTCGCCATTAATTAAATCAATAAAAATCAATTTATTGGCGGCATGGTATTGCCATAGAGCTCAATAAACTTGAACTCCACCATCTTACCATCTTACTTCGGAGTGCTAGATAACTCAGATTTAGTTTCAACTGGTGATTTGGCAACTAAGAAACAGTTCTCAACAGGCCACGTGTTTCTTGGAAACTCTGACATGCTCAAAATCAAGCAGCCGAGGCAAGGCCAAAGTTGATTTGGTTTTGCTATGTTCATACCATTTAAATGCTATACTCATTCACACCATGCATCTGTACCCTGCTTAGACCATCGTGTGCATTGGCAGTGCATGGGAAGATATCACGGTATTGGCCTCTATCCAACAAGCATCTCAGTTGGAGCCTAGGACATTTTCCCAGATCTCTATATAAATGGCCATTCAAAATTATCAGTTGATGTGGTCATGTTCTACACCACATCACATCTTCTGTGCGGGAGATGAATAGTAGCCAATAAAAGTATCAATAGTTTCATTTTGAGATGATCAAGTTCTACACCAGATATGAGCATCCCATCTTCTGTGCGGGAGATCAACAGTAGCTAATGAAAGCAAAAGTCCCATGCACACACAGGATAAATACCTAGATGTACACCCCATGATCCACCACAAAGATGCCCCCCAACCCACTGTCACTCAAATTCGGCTGAACAACATTACGGCATGTTTGACAATCAGTGCAAATACTGCGGGAATCCTCGCCAGCAGTCTGAAGAGCCCTTCTTGGAAGCTATCTCAAATACAAGTCAGTCTCTCTTGAAGAATATGCAGGTAAATTGGAATTGAGTCTGCCACATCATGAATCTCAATCAACACAACAGACTGTTAGACAAAATAAGAATGACTGTACCCAATTACTGGAACAAACTTATGAGTTGCTGAATGCAATTCTGATGGTTCACATCAATTCTGACACTGGAGCGGAATTGTCACCAAGTGTGTTGACTCACATTGGAAAGTTCACAGAGTATGTTACTTGTTTTGGAAGAAAAAAACTCCACTCAGTATCGACTACTGTTATTAGGACCCTCCACAAAATCACACATTTGTTGAAGCTCAACAGAATAGCAGCAAGCTCAAGATTTTTTCCGTCAAGGCGAGATGAGCACACTGCTCAAGGATTGCAAGGCAGGACTACAACGAGGAGTTGAGATTTTTCAGGTGTGGCATTTGTTTGATTGATAATTTAACCGTTTATTGAAGCATGTGATATGTAGGTCCAATGGTCAATCACATGAAGACATTACACAGATGCAAGAAGATGCAGAAAAACAACACAAAGAAGTACTTGACATGATTGAAGCTCTGTCGGACACAACCAGTTCAGATGGAGCATCCTCTGTATGGGAATTTCAGTCCTCTCTGAGAGAATCTACTAAGAAATGTTGCACAGATCAGCAGGCTTTATTCGGGCTCTCATAATAGGCCAGTTTCCAGTCATCTTTCATTACATCCTTTGTATCTGACATATATTCAAGCTCCAACTCAATCTCCATGCTGCCATCACAGCCCAAGATATTCCATGGACGAGACTCTGAGCTATCAAAAATTCTTCAACTTTTCAGCCAAGGAACACCCAGGATTGCCATTTTGGGTGCAGGTGGAATGGGAAAGACCAGTCTTGCGGAGCTGTCATTCATCATACAGAAATTACTGAGAGATATAATCAGCATCGGTTCTTCATTGCTTGTGATTCAGCAGCAACCCAAGTGGAACTTGCTGCTCTCATAGGAGCTCATGTTGGACTGAAGCCAGGAAAAGACCTTACACAACAAGTCATCCAATACTTTTCCAGCAGCTCAGACAGTGTCCTGATTCTGGATAATCTTGAGACATTGTGGGAGCCAGCTGAGTCTCGAGGCAAAATAGAGGAATTTCTGTCACTGCTCACAGGTGTGGATCATCTTGCATTGTTGGTAGGTCTTCAAAGGTTTTCACCAATGCTTTTAACTTATGATGTTCAGATTACAATGCGAGGAGCAGAAAGACCAGCTAAAGTGGCATGGACTCATCCATTTCTACCACTATTGAAGCCCTTGGAACAAGCTGCAGCACGACAAACATTTATAGATATTGCAGACAACACACATGATCCAAAAGAGGTTGACAAGGTCCTCTCCCTGACAGACAATATGCCCCTTGCAATCAGTCTCATAGCTCATTTGGTTGACTCTGAGGGCTGCTCCCATGTATTATCCCACTGGGAGGAGAAAACATCCTTGATCTCAGATGGATATGACAGAACATCCAACTTGGACTTGTCAATTTCACTGTCCTTGTCAAGTCCTAGACTCAATCCCCATTCAAAAATCTCCTGAGCCTCCTGTCAATGCTTCCCGATGGCCTTTCAGATGTGGAGCTTGTGCAGAGCAAGCTGCCAATCAACAATATCTTGGGTTGCAAAGCAGCATTGATTGGTACTAGCTTGGCCTACAGTGATGAACACAAGCGGCTGAAAGCATTAGTGCCCATCAGAGAGTATGTACAGAAGATCCGCCCACCTGGTGATTACCTCATCCGACCTCTTCTCAAACATTTCCAGGAATTACTTGAGTTATATGTGGAATACCGTGGAACTCAATCAGGTTCAAGCACTGTTGTTCGAGTATCATCAAACTACTCAAACATACAAAATGTCCTTCAGAATGGGTTGAAACAAGGTCATCCAGACCTAGTGAATAGTGTTTACTGCACATGCTATCTGAATAGATTTAGCCAACACAATGGGCAAGGACCTACTTTTCTCCTTCAACAGATTCAGAACATCCTTCCACACCCATGTGACCATCGTCTTGAAGCATACTTTATTACTGAGTGCATTGATTCATGGGGTCTTCATTCCATTTCCAGTGGAGACACACTGGCTTCTGAGGCCCTGGAACACTTCAAGGAGTTTGATGATCCAGATCTTAAATGTATGCTCTCTGATGAATGCTGGTCTGCTGAGACTAATCTGAGTTCACACAGGCAACTTCTATAATGTCGTGGCAAGCTATTATCGGATGAGAGGCAATACATCTTCTGCTGCAAAATTTGGTAGAGCTTCTATATCTTTAGCATCTTCAACTGGGAACACCAAACAGCATTCCCTAGGACTCCGCAACCTTGCATGGGTTGAATGGGAGCTTGGCAATTATTCTGCAGCTCAGGTGCATGCAAAGGAGGCCCAGAGACTGGCTATAATTTCTGCAGATTTATATGGAGAAGCACACGCACTCAAAATTGAGGCTGCTTGCTGCTATAAATTGGGAAACCACATGAAAGCCATGTCTCTCTGCATTCGGGCAAGAGACCTCTTAGGTCTTTGTGCCATGTCTGGTGGAACCTTGGACTATAACATCATGAACACTCAGGCAGAAATCCACCGGCTCAAATCAGAATATGCTGAGGCTCGCAGTATCCATATTAGCATTCTTGAAGGAACCACTATACAGGATACCTACGAATATGCTTTTGCTTTACTTAATGTTGCTGAAATTGATGTGTTGATTGGTGCTCCAAAGAATGATGTGCAGAGGAATTGTGACAGAGCTAGAAAAATGTTAGACACTGTGGGTGATGTTGAGGGAGTGGCAATGTGTGATGTTATTCTTGCAGATCTCTACCTGAGGGACAGAAATTCACTGGCAGCCAAGACTGTTTTGAAAAAGTGCCTTGAAATTACTTTGGAATACTCCCAAATCCAAACATTTTGTCTGGAGCGGCTTGGTGATGCCAGTTGCTGGGGTGATGTGGATGGGATGTCCAGCTGGACAGTGGTTTATCTTGTGAATTCTCTCAAGAGAAAAGAGAAGCTCGGAATCTTCAAGGCACTCCAATCCTTAGGAGATATCTTCCTCTACCAGAATGATGAGCATACAGCCACCAATTTGCTCACAGTTGCTCTAGAGGGATTTATCCAGATGGATGTCCATTGCAGCAGAGCTGAATGCATGCTCCGATTTGGAGACATTTCTATGGGGCACAGCAAGCTGCTCAAGGCAGTGGAGTTTTGGGAGAGAGCAAGACCCTTGTTTGAACGTTCCTCACAGGCCAAACAGGTTCAGCAGATTGATGAGAGACTTGCAGCTATCAGCAAAGATGTGCTGGAGCAACACAGAAACAACTTGGCACACCTGCCAGAGCCTCAATGCACCAGTTGGGAATGTGGAGGAACTTGAGGATGATCTATCTGGCATTGAAGATCTGGATAAGATGGACATGGGTGAAGAGAAGGAGCTTGGTTTGATTGTGGCCTGAGGGTGATTTTCCATGTTGTTATTTATGGTTACTGACTTGCTACATGTGTCCCTGTGGTTTGGTTTGAAATGAATGATCATATTTATTTAGTAAGTCACTCGAATGTAATTTCAACTGAAGAGTCTATTGTCAAGGGGGCAACAAAAAGGAGCAAAATAGAGAGCTTGCGCAAAAGCCGCGGGTATTTCTTCGCTGTTCTTAATTTTTGTCTTGCTAAATACCATCCAATGGCCCTTGAATCCCATGTTCTACTCCTGAGAGTGCTATTTTTTGGATGTGCAACCATGGGAGGCCGCATTTTTTACGCATCATGAAGGTATCACTCAAGCTCCACTTCCTTTACCCACACTCTCACGTCTGCCGCGCAGCAGAGGCAATGCCGAGGATGTTCCCTCTCCCCACAGCACGTCTCCTTCACCTCAGGTAAGCTTACATTGAAATAGTTGATTGACACCTCTCACATTTCAAATTTGCCACACGGCTTTGCGCAATGCAAAAAAGCCGCATGCGGCTCGTGCGGCTTTTGCGCAAGCTCTCTAATATCCCCTAGATCCATTGTGTGTTCAGGAGGTTCAAATCTGCTTCTTCTTGCAAACTTCAGAAGACTCATCCTCATGATTGAAGCATGACACAGGAGTTCTATTCCTTTTTGTTGAGGTGCAGATACAAAAGGCGTAATTGTGTGAGAGAGAGAGAGATAGAATTCAAGTTTAACTGTATTGAAGATTAATCTGTGTCCCTCACTCCCAATGCCACTGGGACCACAGTTTAAGTAATCACACCAATCCATTGTGAGACTGCGGGCAGAGAAAAACAGATTATAAAACCCACATGTACACTAGATCCTCTTTCTCCTCCCTCGGAGCTCCACAATCCACAGGGACTTCATTCTTAGTTTTACACTGCATTCATTTGGAAGTGTGTGTCATTGTAGATTCTGCATCGAATCCAATGGAATAGTTCTGTCATTTTCCTGATATAACAGCGAGACTGAAACTGTCTGTGCAAGTATAAAATTTGGCTTTTTGAATCCTAGAGGAGCAGTGCTGAAGAAAACAACACACCCTTCTGGCGTTGCTTCTGAATCTTTGAAAAATGGTTAGGGACACAGTGATAAGGCGTGGTTTTGAACATGCCTAAATTGTCTAATTTAGACAAGTTACATTAGAGAAATCTAACTGAAGTAAGACACAGAGGGTGCTGGTCTTGTCCCGAGGCCGAGCATTAAACCTATGAAACATTGAAAACTAGTCTAAACAATACTGAGTGAAGGGATTCTATCAGTACTCCTAACAGAGTGACTAGTATTATTCTGGAGCTCAATCAGCTAGCTATAGGACTCACCCGACAGGCTACAGATAACCTGTGTAGCAAGTTCAGTGTCAATATGGATGCTAGGTAAATCAAGGGAGTTATTGAAGGAAACCAAGTTGAAATGCCATTGAAGTCTATTGAGCTACAGTTGCACTGTGAACCGTACTATGGGAGCTGCAAAACACAGCCCTAAAGTGGTCATATGATCCAACGTGTCCAGGAGAGAAACCAAACCAGGGACAACAAACCTGTAGAAAGATGATTATGAGGGCTAATGGCGCAATGTGCACTTGATCTTCAGGTAGGAAAGAGACAGTACAACCTGTAGCAGGGTTTGTAAGGCTGATTGGGCTGTTGTTGGGTACACACACCTTAATAATAGCCTTGGCAAGAGCTGGCTTAGAAATAGGTGCTTTAAAGCTGTTCAGATGGTTGAATCCCGAGATCTGGACAGGCGAGATGCTCTGTTTCCCAAGGCTGGGCATGTTCTATTCTATTTATCTGGGCACTTACCAATGTCCAATTCTCTCTCTGCTAAATTATAATTGTGTTTGTAACCCGCAGTAGCCAGTACAGTATAAAAGCACCACCAAATGTAGTAGATTACTCGGTCAATTGCACCCCCTGGTTGGCAACCAGCTCTTTTTAGAGCGCCAAGCTTAACAGCTATTTAGTTTAGCAAGCTCTTTGTAGCCTCTGTGCGACTAACACCACTCTTGCCATATAACTTGGGGGTTGCCTTCCACCCACAGCTCTTCACTTTGTAGACCTCTTTGGCTCTACTTGAATCTGATGGTCTTAAAACTTGAGCTTCTGACCAAAGCCTTGCATTCAGTCCTTTGAGATTGAGGTCTTAAAAACTCAGCTTCTGACCAAAGCTTTGCATTTTGCATTGTGGCTTGCTTGACACAGTCTTTTGACTGACAGTTGATACGCCTGACCTACCGCCCCGAACACACACTGAGCATTCTGAGTTTAGTGGGTTTATTGGATTTTTGGTATTAGATTGAGCAGACAGAGTCTTGCTCGTTTGATATTGGATTCCATGCCTGCACTCTTGTGCAACGTTTCAACAGCCTGTTTAGATAACATGGTGCAGCAGAAAAACTCACCCAATCGTGGTTTAAACAAAATGCCCCAAGCCCAGGCTCAGACCCAAATCTGCCCTGACCGGGGCCTGAGAAAGCAGATCTGGAATGATTGCCCCTTGACCATCTGAGCCATTTCAATCTCCAACTAGCATATCTTTGCTTCCTCCATCATGGACTCTGATACATCACCCTTCCCTCCTCCTCCTGGATTGGAGTGGGAAATTTTCAAATTGGCGGTTGAACAGTACCCAGAAATGGCTCCTCACCTTCTCCTTGTTTCACAGTGCATCTATGAGTGGTAAGCTTCCAGCAGCCAGTCAGACTCCCCTCAAGAGGTAATTACCTTGGTGTGGCTCAAAGGCATCAAGTACAGGTTCAGAACTGTTTCTCATAGTAGGGCACAGTCTTCCTGCCCAGCCTGGGGGCCATCCAGTCAAAATCAAAACCTGTGTTGTTCTTTCACAACCATGTTTGGCATTTATTGGTGGACTCTGATTGTGAAGAAGAAGTACGAGAAATTATTTCTGTTTGCACTGGAATCTAATCACTCTGGCTGGGTACATTTACCTTGGTAGCTCAGTATGATTTTGACACCACTATTTGCCAATATGTATCTAGATCTATGCTGACCAATGTTCACTTTCATCACTCATTTCACCATGTATATATGTATATTGGCAAATTCGGGTTTTCGCGCAATCATGCAGGGTTCGCAGGTGCGAAACCCATGCAAAAAATGGGTTGAGGCTGTAGTTGAATTGCCCACAACATGGGTACTTGAGTGCCGTCAACCAAATGAATAAGAATCTAAGATAAGATAGGATAAGATAGGTCAATAAGATACAACAATATCCCGGACCTCTTTGCAAGAGGGCACTAGTTAGTACAGAATGACAGGTGAATCCAATGAGTCATGGTTGGACATGAGACAGGGAATGAGTACTGAGTACTGAGTGGTTTTGCAAGGCTGCTGCCAGCGTTTAGAGTTACTCTGGGAGTGGATATCTCGTTACATAATGCAGTTCACCGTTGATGCCGATAACTGATGGTAGCGATTACATGCCTCAACTCAATGTTTTCCTCCCTTATTCCTTTCTTTCCTACCACCAGAGCTTTTGCAGCGAATACACATACTATTCATCTAGAATAACTGACAGATACTAAGGGTTACCGGGAGAGGCAGACATTGAGAGAGGATTGCCGCTCCATCAAACTCAGTGATGGCAGGAGAGTTTGTGCATTCTGGCCTTATCTGGCCTCACAGGGTGCCAAAAAATATTACTAGCAAGCTTCGGAGGCCTTCTATAGTACTTAAAATGTCTCAGCCCTCCTCCAACATATTTTCCTGCTTGATGGCAGTGGGTTTAGAACATTGTCACGTTGTCACAAGAGGTCACAAAATGATTCTTCTTCCACAGCACAATGAACTTAGTCTGGAAAGCCGGTCTGAGAATTAAAAATGTGTTATCCGAGGAGGTAAAGGCTCCTTGAATTTTCTTAGTAACTCTGAACCTCTGGTGGGCTGTGGGGCCAGGAGATGGGTACCATCACTGTGTTTGATGGACTGGTATCTCTTTCTGAATACCTTCCTCTCCTGTCCCTTGTTTTTTTATAGATAATGACAACCAACTGGCACATGTATTCAGCGCAAAAGCTCTGGTGGAAGAAAAGGAAGGGAAAACATGAAATTGAGGTGTAATCGCTGCCATCAGTTTCAGCATCAACGGCGAACTGCATTATGTAACAAGATCAAATCCAAATCCACATCAGTTCTGGGGGGGGGGTATATTATACTCACATGGTCCACAGGCTGAACAACGAGTTTACGGAAGATTGGTTCTGGATCCAAATCCACTCCCGGAGTAACTCGAGGGGCGACGAGAAGGGTGGGAGTGGGACTCAGCTAAACATTGGCTAAGGGCTGTTAGTGGGACTCCAAGTCGAGCCTCGGCTAAGTGCCATCAGTGCGACTCGCACTCCAGCGGCGAGCATAGCACCATGCAGCAGGCCCAGCAGTGAGCATCAGGGGGTTCCACGCCGGTCTCCCCTGTGCTACTCTTTAAAAACTCTGTACAAGCCTAAATAAATTGATACACACATTTAAAAAAATTAAAGAGCCCCACTGCATGGGGCTCTGCGGTGAGCGGATGCTCCACACAGTGGGCCCTGGTGGCGAGCATTGCGAGGGGTCTGCGGGGGTCTCCTACGCGCTAGATACAATAAAAAGACTCAAAATGAGCAGAAAAATGATTAAACTTGGATAAAACTAATAATAAAAATATCTGTATGGTCATCAGGCAAGATAAGGGGGTCTGGGACTCTGGGAGGAACAGTGTTCCCAGCAATAATCCTAGTTGAATAATGTATAGAATACCTCAGAATACCAAAAACTGCGACAAACGGCAGCGCTGTGCCGGAAATGATGCCGTTGATGCCGATGTCATCAACAGTGGGACTCGCTTAAATTCGGCGAGTCCCACTCCCATCCTTCTCGTATAGACTCGAGTAACTCTTAAGAATTCTGAGTACAAGTTGATTCTTGTCACTTCATCCCCCATTCTGTTCAAGTCAAGTACAAAATGGAATCAGGAATGAGGGTTACTTCAGCTCCCAATTTGCCAATTTTTTGCGCAATTTTTGAACCCGCGGACCTTGCGCGGGCCTCGCACCTGCAGACTTTGCGGGCTTTTCCAAACCACCACTTTCCGCAATTGCGGAAAAGGTTGCATTTGCAGAATATAGGTAGATGGTTCAGTTCTTCGCGTGATTTCCCATCTGAAACCAAAAATAGTGCGGAAATCCAATTTCAGGTTGCGCGTTGCGCGGGAATAAATGTGCATCTGGACACTCATAACCCTCAAGCGTGACCGACCATAAAAATCGAGACTCGAGATCACCCAAATACATTCAATATTATAGCGCCAATGTCAGTTTGATGTCAGTGACATGCTCGTCAAATCCTGGGCCTGCTTCTGTGAGTCAGCTATTGCGCCGATGCCCATGCCGACCATGGCCCGTCTGTCAATCGCGGGAATGACTCCAGGCAGAAGTGGAGGTTGGGGTTCAAGTTGGATTTAACTTTGAGGTGGTTTGGGGATAGGCATGCACCGTGACTCAGTAAAAATCGAGGTTTCAAAAAAAGTTGCTGAAATGTATATGGCAAATCAGCGCCAGAATAAGCTTAAGCTTGTAGACCTGAAACACTCTGTGTTTTTTGCCATGGTCGCGCTGAAATGGTAACAGGAAGTTATGAACGGGTCACCATGATTTCGGGAACAGCATCCAAGTCTGAGGACCCGGAAGTTCCCGTTTCTGCCGATGGCACCATATCCACCTCGAAACACATACGGCCACCGAAACGAAAAGTTTCAGGATCATGGCCAGTTCATTATGTCCTGAAAACAATAGTCAGTTTCGGGTGGTCCTGAATCCTGATACTATTCACATGGCCCTCCGGGCACGCCTGGTACCTACCTGTTCTAGTTTCCTGGATAACTCTGGATAAAGCTTTCAGTGCTCAGAGAATAGGCCTTGATTGTAAAAAAAAGTTATAATGGATACCCAAACTATACCTAGTCGGTAGTCTATACCCCTATAGCAGTGACGGGTCACGGACCGACGGACCGACACGATCGAGTTTTTGCATTATCGAGGTGAGACCTGTCACCGAAGTCAGTGCCAGGAATTGTATTCAAAAACCAACCGATCGGGCCGACAACGACGAAACAGTAAGTTCTGTCTTGGCTTCGTCAATTTCACACTTCTCCGAGTCTGGGCAGGTTCAGGATTATTGTCGGTATGTGTAGTTGATTAACCGTTGACCTCGTCGGTCGCCCTGTTATAAGTTTGCATTGTCTAATGTGGATAAGGAGAATCTGAGTAAAAGAAGAACAAGCAGCTCCTGACCAAAAATCTTTAAACCTGTAAGGCTGAATGTTGGGCCGCCCGAAAGCGTGTTGTGGAGGATTTCGATGAGTGTCGTAATTGGACAGAAGTCGAGTAGATATGCGTGCCCACGCGTTTTGGCGCGTGTGGAACGTCTCCACGCGTAAATCTTATTTATTGCAAAATATATGTGAAAATCGTGGCCCCCACATTTCCGCTTATGTATTCAGGTTTCCTCCTTGTATACATTATTTAGCATCGCTCCAATATTGATCCCGAATTGAACATTTCGAGTCCATATGGGAATTGGAAAGTCCGGGATCAGGTCTGGCGGAAGTGATCGGCGGACTGATGGGAATGCAGAGCGACGAAGCCGCGGGGGCGGATCAGATCGGTCATTGATCCAAACACAGTGCAATAAATAGGTATTTTGTTCACTGCACGTCCCAGAGGCCGATTTCAGAGGCGAAAACAACTAGAAGTCCATAAATCAAGGATAAGAGACTATCTTAACTTGCGTAACACAATTAGATGAATTATTGACCCATAAGAACAAGAATGTTACAGCATGCTTATGTACTGTACATCTGTTGCCATTTGGGATAGCGTGTTGGCAAGCCTGGTCCAGCTAATGACTAACCCTTCAATAAATCTTTATTGAAAGAAATATCAGCTTCCTGAGGTAGTAAAGGCCAAGCACTCCAATATCAATTGATTTACTCCCGCTTGTCTTCGGCAGAAGCAAAAGGGAAATCTATTCTGGCAGCCATTAGATCCTTCAGATGCGCTTGAAATAATAAATAACTAGCTCAGATGAGCCGCAGCTGAAGTAGCATGCAGATAAACGAATAAAAAGGAGAGATGATGTAATTCAAACTCCGACAAGAAGTGCCGAACTACGGCCAGACTTGATGCCGGACAGTTTTCCCGGACTTTCCAACTCCCAAATGTCCTGAACATTTCAATGGCACCGTTTTGATAGTAAATATCAGCGGCTTTTTCCGGAGCATTTTGAACATAACCAGATGAAAAATCTCGAGTGGCCTAATTTTTGAGTTGCAGGCGTATGAGGGTTTTCCTAAGTGGGAATAAATATGTGCAAGAAGGGACTGTCGACTTTCCATTCAAACGGAGCGCGGGATTCAAGCTACTACCTATAGTTGACCTACATCACGACAAGCAGCTAGCTTACAACAAAGGTTGCGCAGGTATATAACATTTTTTTGTTTTTGTTGTAGCGTCTGTCTTTTAGAGACTACAATGGATACCGAGAAAATCAATGGATAATTATTACTTAGGGAAACAAAGGTCAAGGGTTGGAGTACTGTAACGGTAACAAGTACGGGTGCAGCAAGCAAGTGCACCGAGGAGGATTAATCCGCAATCGGACCCTCGCAATGTCAAGGTTCGCCACAGATACTGGGATCTCCGACACGTTGTTCTACCACCAATAACATGACACGATGACATGACACCCGAGATCCACCGCCCAACCTCGCAGAGGCGCACCGCACCTCAAACCCAATGGGCCAGAGCCCGAGCCTGAGCCCGAGCTGAGACACGTCCCGAAAATAATAATAATAATTGGAGAGAAAAAAACCGTGTATCGACGACTTGCGAAAACAAGGTGCCTCGACACGACCCGCCGTCGCTCGAGTCGTATGTCCATCCTAGGTGCGTCGTGCCTCTTGGGCACGAGACCACAAGAGCATCGCGCGCAAGGCGCACTCGGAGCACAAGTACAAGCCCAAGGTCAAGCACAAGCCGCAAGGCTCGAGACCCGGCCGGCGCCCAGGCCGAAGCACAAGCCAAAGCCCACGCCAAGCAGCACGTCCAGAGTAGTCCAAACGCACGCCGCAAGGCTCAAGACGTTCGACACGCCCCGGTCCCGACCTCCACCAAAAGCCAAAAGCCAAGAAATAAAGAAATATAAAGACAAAGCCACACGCATCCGCGTGCGCGTCAAGCGACCGCACAACGCCGACCCCGAGGGAGGTGTACTCCGCACCTCCGCACCTCCGCACCTCCGAAGCTCAAGCCAAAGGTCCACGCACCCGGAGCTCAAGCCCACGCCGCAAGAACGCACCCCACATAATAACACGGAAAAAGCAGAACAAAAGAAGCTGCGCGCGCACGCGTACGCCAAAAGCCAAGGTATAAAGAGAGAATGGTCCGAAAAAAGCTCCGCTCGAAAGACAAAGCCACACACACGCCCACGACGACGCCACCGATCCGACCCGAGGGAGGTGTGCACGCCCAGTTGACGCCCAACACGCAGGCGCACATGCGACTCGGACTCCGCGCACAGACGACTCGGACTCAGGCTCGGGCTTAAGCCCAGTCTACGCGACCAGCCCCGCCTACGCGCTCCGGCTTGGGCTCATGCTCATGCTCAAGCCCACCTCGCCTACGCGCCCACTTGTGCTCGGGCTTGGGCTCCGCGAAAGCCCAACGCGACTCGGACTCGTGCTTGGGCCCGTGCTCGTGCTCTGGCTCCGGCTTGGGCTCTGCACCGCCGCACACCCTCTTCGCAAGTGATCTTTTTGCGAGCACGCCTCGCACGTCCACGCTTTGCGAGCATGCCCCCGCCTCCGCAAGGGCACGCCCCGCGCCTCCGGCCTCGCTCACCCCACGCGTAATACCACCAGGGAACAAGACCCATAATCGTCACAAGACCCACATGGTTAACAAGTAGAAGGGGACAAGGGAGGAAGGGAAGGGAAAGCAAAGTATAAAGAGGAAGAGGTAAATAGTGTGAAGCGATAAACGTACCTCGAGACCGAGGCCGATTGTGGCTGAGACTGCGACTGGGAGGCAGACTGAGGCTGGGATTGCGATTGCGATTGCGATTGCGAGGCGGATTGAGATTGAGACTGGGATTGGGAGGCAGGTTGGGAGGCGGAGCTGTACGGGCGTCAGCTATACTATACGATACGAGCTGAGAAGGGAGGAGAAAGGGACGTACGCAGACTAGGACTGGGAAGCAGAGGCGGATTGGGAAGCGGGTGCGGACATGCTGCTCGAGAAAGCTGACGCAGACGAGCTTGAGCTTGAGCTCGAGGCTACCGACACGGAGGCGCTTGAGCTCGACGACGCGCTGGAGGCAACCGAACCGAGCGTAACACCAAGCTCCAAGCGCACACCCGCGATCTGTAGATCCGCGTTAACCGCGACAGCGTCTTTGTCTACTGCTACGTCCGTGACGTCGGCGTCGACGAAGGGCGCGAGCACGTCGACGGGGAGGCGGGGGGTGACATCACGGCTGAATGCATCGATGAGTATATGGTACAAGGAGGGAAGGGAAGGAGGTGACAGACCTATCAAGATTTGCACGGCGATGGCGTAAGGTACGACATGCGTGGCCCTGGCCATTGCAGATTGAGATAGCTGGTCTGTGGGCCTGGCTGTGGAGTGGCGATGGCAGGCGTACGACGGAGGGAGGAGCAGTCGTAGGAGTAGCAGTAGGAGCATGAAAGGTATCGGGATCGGTGTCGGCACGGCGCTTGGCGCTGAGGCGTCGGTGATTTGGTGAGAAAATGTGTCCACCGTGGCCGTGACGACTCCATAGGGACCCTCTTGACTGCTTGGCGGAGGTAGGAGCGGCGCGAGTGTGCCTTCGAGATTGAGATTAAGATTTAGCGTGAAAGATTTCAACAGGAGCGGGGAGGCATAAAGGGGTTCGTGTAGGATGCAGTAGTGATTGTTGGTGCGAGTTGGATGCGCTCAAGGGAGTGGGTGATTTGTGGAGGAGAGTGAGGCGACCCAAAACGCAAGTCAACTGCGTCCAGCCGGTTCCGAGTACGTGGGGGTTCCTGCCGTTGCTAGTGTGAATGCTGCTATTGCTATTCGCGAGGGAGCGGCGAGGAGCGCTAGCAGAGGGGTTGACTGGCGCTGGACGATCAGGACATCGTCGAGCGGATTGACCAGAGTCCCACAATTCCACTTCAGTCACAGCCACGCGCTGCTTCTTTTCTGTGACTGTGACACGGCTTCGATTTTGTGGCTGACTTTCACATGCGCGTCACAAACGCGTCAATCTCGGAGCTCCTCGCGGTCCTACTTGTTTTTTTTTAATGTCTTCGTGCCATCTTTTCGGCGTATCGGGATGGGGCACTACATTCCTCAAGTCTCGCTCGACTCGCACCGGCCACTCCAGACACACAAAAAATGCCGGGATCACCTTGACGACCGATCTCTCCCCATCTCGCAAGTACTGTGTATATTATTGACTCCGCGCTATGCCAAGTGGCGAAACATTTGAACGTTAACGTTGAACAAAGAGCAGTGGCTCCACGACTCCTCCACGCTCCAAGTCTAACAGTATCCCACCCATCTTCTCGAACCGTAACCTCCCGTAAACCACCCCTCCCGGAGATCCGAATTTAGTTTCGCCTTGATTCCAAGTCCATCCAGTCTGTCTTTCCGTCTCTTTCCGAGTCTCTTTCCTTGTTTCCTTTCTTGCTTGTGCCCACTACATCCTGCAAATCCCCACTTCACTTCCGCCCTCCTAAACTCCGCACATGTATAATCAATGCCGGGATCCTGATCCCATATCTCTCCATGGATCCAAGCGGAGTCGTTGTTGGCGGGAGGCGTTAATTTCGCCTATGTAATCAGTAAGTAATCCTGCAGCGTCGTCCACGCGGCAGGGACTCAAAAATCAAACTGCCTCTCCACCTCCACCTCCACCACTATGGAGCTGGCACAGTATGAACTTCGGCCTAACTTAGGTTGCATAACCACATTCAACCTATAATGGGCTGACTATAGGTTGAATCAGTTCAACCTATTTCATAGGATAAATATTAACCTATGGATTTCAACCTAGTGTTAACTGATATTCATGCGGTTGTTTCTCGCGGTGTCTACGGCTTAAATTCAACCTAAGTTTGGTTCAACCTGTTTCAACCTAAATTAGGATAAACATCAACAAATGTTCGTCAACCAATAATTTTGCACATCCGGCACGGGGAGACACCGTTATGCCCTTTCATGCGCATGAACATGGAAACTGCCGGGATGTCACCAAAGACAAGAATGAGATACGCGCGGAGCGCAAACAATTTCCCCGACAGGATATCAAATGCGCGTACACCATGGGCGAGCCGGAGCAACTCCTCAACGGCAGGCCACAGGAACGAATCCGAATCTTTAGGCTTGTTCGGGCCGGGGATTACGCCAAGCGCAAGAATAAACTGGAGCAGGAAGCGCAAATCGGGTGGCAGATTGTAAAGGAAAAGAATGAGGGGCCAGGCGGTCTTCTTGCGGCGTTTGAATGGAGCAAATCCATCCCACGATGCGCCCAGAGCAATATCGCGTGGGTCCGAAAAATACTTGTGCTTCTGTTTTTTGCCGTTGATTTCGACGTCTTTGGTGCGCAGTGATCGATAATGTGAGCCATCGAAAACATCTGTGGTAGTGCCGGGTTCGTGCTCATGCTCAGAGCGGTACTTCATCTTCTCCGCCATCTCCGCGTTAGCCGCAAAGGCGACAAGTCGAGGGGTAATTGGGATGTATGTGAATTTCTTTCGCGGCTTTCCATTGGCGCGCAAACGACTCTCTTTGCAATAAGGACACGCAGTCAGATCCTTGTGTGGGCCAACGTAGCATAGACATGAGTTGGGGCAACAATCGTATATCTGCGGCTTGAAACCAGCCAGAAAATTAACCCGGGATCGTAGGGCGTCCAGTTTGGGTAGGGGGGGATCCTGAGGGAAAGCGTATGGAATTTTCTTGAATGCTCTATCCGTGGTGTTTGTCTGGACTTTGTACGAGAATGCTTTACAAATGGCCAAATCGTAGGCACTGAGCTTGCGCGCTGATGGGAATGGAATATCAATTCGATTCATATAGGTCAAGAAATGAATTTGCAAACGCACCAATTGCTGCATCAGCGTCAAATGACTCCCCAAGCTGATCCCACGCAGAAAGTCCCGGGGTTTCAAAGCGATCCCAATCGAAAATATCGGGGTCCTCGTCCAGGTTTTCTGCATCACTATCCTCGTCTCTTACGTCGTCTCCGCTCTCTGTTCCGTCCTCTGACGCCTCCGAGTCCGACTCCACATCGGCTGCTGCGAAGTCGCGGTCATTCCAGTGCTCCTGCAGGATCGAGTTTGGCTCGAAGAGCATGGAGTCATCCAAGCCGACATCCTGGCTGCCCTCACCGTCATGTTTCGAGTCCCTTGTGTCGTCTGTGTCTATGTAGAAATCATCGTGCCCGAGTTCCGAATCTGGGACATCGTGGAGGTCTGTCCCCGAGGAAGCCGTTTCGGAAGGTCCAGGTTCACTGTCATAGCCGTCGCTTTCAGGGTCACTGGGCTCTGAGATAGGGCCATATACACGCCGCTGCTTGGATGGATATTGTCCAGTCGACGGAGCAGGGTACGGCCGAGAATTTGCAGAGCGGCGGTGTTCCCGCTCGCGCTCGTGAGACATTTTCTGGCCGCAGCAAGCGCAGAGGACCTGTGTGCGAGGAGCCATGGCACTGAGCAGTAAATCGGTGTATTTGGGACGACGCTGTACACGTGCACATGCGCTCGGACCATAAACAAAACTCGACACAACAAATATTGGAAATTTCTCTGACTCTAACCACCATCACCCCAGTATCTGCTCGCGTTGTCAGTCCCTTTTTCCTGCACCATGTCCACCAAAGATGCACGTACCACCCGCCGTCCCCCTGTTGCCAGGCCTTTGGCTAATGCCGCCCGTCAAAAGACCAAGAACGACGAGAACACACCGATATCAGCAAAGGGTACTCTTGAGGCGTTCGGCATGCAGCTGGAGGCGAAGTACAACATCGAGGGGTCCAACAAGATGGACATAGTATACGCGCGCGTAGAGAATGATGAGGCCCGAGGTCAATCACAGCACTATTTGACGACTGTAGACTCACCCGATGTACAGCGAAGCTCAAAGAGCAAGAGATGCGTCTTGCTGCACAGCAGAAGCGCAACGAGGACCTCGAGCGCCAGATGACCGAGCTCCGGGCGCGCTTGGACGCTGGCGCCGAGGCCGAGGCCGAGGCCGCCAACACTGCGGACAATGGCGGCGATGGTGCTACGGGCACAGAGATCAACGGTATGTCTTTGTGTAACTTCTACATACCTGCGCTCACGTTGATATACACCAAGATTTGGAAAAGGAAAACGCGGAGCTCAGGGCCGAGCTGGCTCTCGCGCGCGCACAGGCCACAGGGAGGAAAACCGCTACAAAAGAACTAATCCCTCGTCCAGCCGGCACTGCTGGCATGCAATTCAGCATCCAGCGGGCGATGGGGCTCGACGGCAGTGAGGAGGACGACGAGCAGTACAAAAGCATTCAGGTCTGTCGCTAGAGAGTATCTTGACGCTTTTCTAACCCTTGATGGTCAAGCGTAACCTTCGTGACCTGGCCCTCAATGCACGCATCAATCTCGAGCTCACTTGGAAGATGGTCCCCGTTGATCAAAGGAGCGCGCTCTTTGCCGTCGTAAGTCCCTTCCCAACTCCCGCCATGTATTAGACAGTTGAATTACGCACCAGGCTCGGGATATGCACCCGTACCTTGCATCCTTTCAAAACGATTGGGCCACCGAAGAGATCGTCAAGCAATTCATGAAGAACCGGCGTGCCCGCGCCTATCAGAAGAAGCGGATCCCCGTCCCAGCCAAGTACGACTATCTGAAGGTGAACGCGGCCAAGCGCGATCATTCCGCCCCCCGCGGTAAGCAGGCCAAACCGACCAAGCGCGCGAAGGCCACCAAAGCCGCCAAGGTCGCCGCGAAGAAGAAACCGGCCGCCAGTAAGTCGAAGTCGGCCCAGCCGAAGAACAAGACACGCAAGATGGTTGTGGAGAGCGACGAGGACGAGGAGATGGAGGAGCCCATCGCCAGCGGTAGTGGCGAGGAGAAGGAAGACGATTAGAGGTAAGCTGTCCCTGCCGATGTTTGTGTGCGATCAGATTGTTGACGTTTACGCCGTAATATAGCCGCATTCGCTCCTTCCTTTGTTCTCAGCGCTCCCAGCGCGGCACGCCATCGTTTAACCCGATAATAGCCTGACCCCGTAGCACCAATAAATATATATATGCCTCCCCTTTCATCCAATTTATGCTTGACATTCAGTCAAATTTGGGCTGCGTAATAACCTAAGGATATGTGGAAAAAGCAACAAGCTTTGGATGAGAGACAACCTAAGGAAGCAGTCGAAAATCAGCCGCAAATTGGATGGCCATAGGATACACACTTTGTCCTGAAATAGGTTGACAAGTCGCCCGATCCGTGGACGGGACCATAGGTTAAAAATGACGGTTTTTGGATGCCATTCAGCCTAAATGATGCAACCTATTACGAGTTACATTTCAGCCTACGGTTGTTGAAATTCAGCCTAAATATTGATGCATTGTAAGCTATTCCAGGTTGAAAATTAGGTTGATATTCAACCTACCTGGCCGCCCCAGAGCACCTCAAGTCTCGACGTCAACTTGGAAATCCCTCTCCCAGTCAGTCTGTAGGTAGACTTGAAGTTTAAAATTTAATCTTGGCTCTGGGGTCTGGGGTCTTGGCTTTTTGCTCTTGGCTCTGGGTCCTAGACTAGTACCCGTCCACTGATCCTACTCCTCATCGTATCGGAGCATTCTAGCCTGTACCTCTAGCCCTCACAAGTCGAACCTCCACTTGCGTTTCCCAAATTCCGAGTCCTACTCCAATTACAACGGCTCTAACTCCAATTAACGGCATCGCGCATCCCACCATCACATAGGCATCCCGTAAGTAAGTCGAAACGAGACTCGGATCGCGCCATTAGTATGTATTCGCTTCAGCCTTTGAATAAAATATACATGCTAAAATCCGCCTGGGCCGTTGAATATACCACCAATGCCTCCCACTCCCATTATCTCATCCACTGGCAATGACCCAAGGAAATAACTGTAGGCAGAACAGAACTGGATTTGGGTTTCATCAACCGGCTCCGTCCCGGGATGGCTTTGGCTTTGGCTTGATCTTTACTCTTTACTGTAAGAGCAGTGGCTCCACGACTCCTCTGATTGTAATTCTAATATTCACGGCACCCACTACCGCACCGCATCCCACCGCATCCCGCACCGTCCCGTAATCCATGGCCACCCCTCCGCCATTAATTTCTTTCCTGTATCTACGGTCCGCCTTAGAGCCCAACCGAACGTCCATTCAAATCCATCGCTTTCCGAATCTATTCCCGCTTTCTTCCTTTCTTGCTTGGTGCCCAACCCGGGCCCCACATCTGTCCTTACAAATCCCAAACCCCGCACGCATAATCAATGCCGGGATCCCATCTCTCCATGGATCCAAGCGGAGTCGTTATCGTTGGCGGGAGGCATTACACGTACGTGATGTCACTTAGTTGATGTCGCCTGAGCATACATGTACGCGCACATCAAGCTACTGTGGGGTTGTGGATTCCTCCGTTTAATTCCTCGACCTGGTGAACTTTGCCTTTGCGCGTCGATCTTAAGACTACGGACTTACATCGGCCGGGACTCGGGTCTCTCGAGCGCCTAATTAACAGTTACTTCGTCCTCGATGCGATCCTCTCTGGCAAGCTCGAGATCCAACGTCATGGTTTTCGAGATCGTCATTAAATATAGCAGCAAGGATGTATCTGTCAATCTCAGGCTTCAGCCTTCCCTAATTAATTGGAGACTTGGGTTTAAGACGGGTAAGCTTCCAGCATGGTGTTTAGGTTCGAGGCGGCGAGGCCACCTCCGGCTCCTCACCCACTCGCAGGCTCTCGCAGGACGGGTTGATTTTCTTAGGTAAGGTAAGGTGAGGCAAGATAAGTCAAGTTAATCACGTGATGCAGGAGCTCCAAACGCTATCTACAGTAACAGAGGACCGGTGAATATCCTTTTGTAGGTCGAATCACGAGTTCGGACAAGATTTTCGGAAAATTTCGACCCAAAAAAGACCGGAAATTACCGCCTTTTCGAACTAAGCGTTTTGGCCGCCTCAAAAACCGTGGGAAAAATAAAATAATTCGGACAAAACTCACTTTGGGGCCCGATTTTGAGATTCGACCTCCAAAGGGGTATTCAGCGGTCCTAGTAACAGTATCTGCCCGCTCAAGCCCAAGCTGCCGTCCCATTGCACAAGCAGGGCTAATAGGCTAGTAGTAGTACTTGGGTTCCATCAACTCCGCGAATCATCACTGGCAGTCGAACAAAGACAAGGACAAAGATAAAAGACATTCATCTTGTATTAGTAATAAAAATCCTAAGTTGTATCCACGAAACATAACCACGTGAAATTTATGTATTTTGACAGTATATCGCCCATAACCTTTTATGGTAAGTTTCCCATGATTGCAGAGCAATGAACACCTTTGGTAGTACCTTACATGCAGTGAACATTTGATCGAAATAGTATAGTAGTCCCTTGCTCTGAAAAACAGCCATAGGTAGGAACCCATCTGAGGTCTGCCGGATTTCACGTCATAGCAAAGTTATCTGCTTTTTTTTTGTAGACATCCTTTTTTACAGCTAATGTCGGAACCGAAGGCGCGAACGAAAATTTCCTCTTTTGGACACTTTTTGAATTCCGCGACCGATTTGCTCATATCTCACTCAGTTTTGCTCTGATTACCTTAAACCTTATATAGATCTTTCAGAATAATTCCTACGCAATTAGTGATAGAGCCAGAATAGCAAAATTATATTCATTTATGCCATTTTTGAGAGTGAGTCCTTTTCGACTTCAAGAGACTCTATCTGGGCCAGATTTTGTCTAAACCAGCTGATTTTGTGGGAGGGACGACTTACATGCATTCTGAAAAACGTCATAGAGCCAAAAATAATTATATGTTCACCTTTACAGTGCAATTGTGTTGAGAGCGATTTTTCAGCCAGCCAGAATGATTTCAGTATACCGTCTCCATTTCTGACCCAAATATATCAATAAAACCGATAAATGCGACGCCCTGGATACCTCCTCCTAGCACTCAACTCGGTCTGCCCAAAACACGTGTTGAAAAATTAATTAAAACACGTCGCGTCTCCGCGTGTCACCAATGACAGTCACTCAAGCGATGCGACTCACGCCACAGTGACACGTCATCTTTCTCTATCACCATCTTCCCTCATTTCGTTCGTTGCTTCCATGCCGCCACCGCTCTGCTGGTACCAGTACCTTGCGTGATATCTTTGGGCCCTCAAGTTTCAAAGCCTCTGAAGCTCTGAACTCAAGCCAAGCTTTGAACACAATTCAAGCCAGTCGCAATCCAGCCCTCACACAAGTTCTCCAGGCCTCCAAATCATTCTGAGCCCATCAAGTCCCCAGTAATTCGTGAAGTAGCCCCAACGCAATGCATCTGCTCGAGCAGCATCGAGGTTGACTACAAGTTCCATTTGGTCCACGCTAGTGCCTGCCCTGCCTCTCCCCCTTCTGCGCATCTCCACCTGCAAGATTGGCGGTGAGAGAGTGAAAACTATGGGGAATACAAGTATGTGGACAATCCATCGTATTCCAACAAACCATTTATGTCCTTCTTGCAAACCGCCGACCTGCCTGTCTCCTGTGGCTGGACTGCATCGTAGGCATTGCCACTGACACATTTACGCCCGACGGTGTCATAAACGCCTCCCGAATATTGGCAGTGTTTCTTGCCTGCTTGTGCCACTCATGTTGCTTGACAGGTGAATGTGTCCTTGAATGTGTTCTTTTCGTGTCTTTGTGTTGTTGGATGTGACAGTGTGCTGGTGCCTTATACAATGTATGTACCTTGTATGTACAAAAAGGAATGAAACAGTGTTCCATCCTTTCTTACTGCCCGCTATACTGTGGTGGCATGGGAAGCAGCAAGTAACACTGCTCTGATGATATTTGTCACAGTTTGTGAGGTTACTTCGAAGTGTTCTATAGCTAGCACAGGTCTCAATCTTGTGACCAGATTGAGTCAAATTCTATCAGGTGCCTAAAATGTTGCCTTGAGCAGTCTTCCTGATATATTTGAGTCAGAAATGGAGACGGTACACTGAAATCATTCTGGCTGGCTGAAAAATCGCTCTCAACACAATTGCACTGTAAAGGTGAACATATAATTATTTTTGGCTCTATGACGTTTTTCAGAATGCATGTAAGTCGTCCCTCCCACAAAATCAGCTGGTTTAGACAAAATCTGGCCCAGATAGAGTCTCTTGAAGTCGAAAAGGACTCACTCTCAAAAATGGCATAAATGAATATAATTTTGCTATTCTGGCTCTATCACTAATTGCGTAGGAATTATTCTGAAAGATCTATATAAGGTTTAAGGTAATCAGAGCAAAACTGAGTGAGATATGAGCAAATCGGTCGCGGAATTCAAAAAGTGTCCAAAAGAGGAAATTTTCGTTCGCGCCTTCGGTTCCGACATTAGCTGTAAAGATAATTAGACCAAATGGGGGAAATATGAGATACAAGTGCATGGGGCAATGAGTAATATGCCGGTTGCCTTGATGATGTTGGTGCAAGTAACGGGCTCGGAATTCCGACATTTTCTTGACTCACCCATTTTTATTTGACAGGTTCAAACATCTATCAGCGGAGCTAAGGAGGCTCCCGAAGGACACCGGGAGATACACGAAAAGCCAAGGAGAGTCTTAGAGGAAGAGAAGCATCACAGCTTATAAGTGTTATGTGCGGGATACTTGTGACTGGCACCCAATGAGGGGGGGAATTCCCAATAGCACATAGGATAAATACCTACATGTCTCGCACCCCATGATCCACCACAAAGATGCCCCCCAACCCACTGTCACGCAGATTCGACTGGACAACATTACAACATGTTTGACAATCAGTGCAAATACTATGGGAATCCTCGCCAGCAGTCTGAAGAGCCCCTTCTTGGAAGCGATCTCGAATACAAGTCAGTCTCTCTTGAAGAATATTCAGGTAAATTGTAATTGAGTTTGCCGCACCATGAATCTCAATCAACATGACAGATTGTTAAACAAAATAAGAATGACTGTGCCCAATTACTGGAACAAACTTACGAGTTGCTGAACGCAATTCTGATGGTTCACATCAATTCCGACACTGGAGCGGAATTGCCACCAAGTGTGTTGACTCACATAGGAAAGTTCACAGAGTATGTTACTTATTTTGGAAGAAAAAAACCCCACTGGGTATTGGCTACTGTTATTAGGACCCTCCACAAAATTCACACATTTGTTGAAGCTCAACAAAATAACAGCAAGCTCAAGAATTTTTTCTGCCAAGGCGAGATGAGCACACTGCTCAAGGATTGCAAGGCAGGACTACAACAAGGATTTGAGATTTTTCAGGTGTGTTGTTTGATTGATAATTTAACCGTTTATTGAAGCATGTGATATATAGGTCCAAATGGTCAATCACATGAAGGGCATTACACAGATGCAAGAAGATGCAGAAAAACAACACAAAGAAGTACTTGACATGGTTGAAGCTCTGTCGGACACAACCAGTTCAGATGGAGCATCCTCTGTATGGGAATTTCAGTCCTCTCTGAGAGAATCTACTAATAAATGTTGCACAGATCAGCAGGCTTTATTCAGGATCTCATAACAGGCCAGTTTCCAGTCCACTTTCCATTATATCTTCTGTATCTGACATATATTCAAGCTCCAACTCAATCTCAATGCTGCCATCACAGCCCAAGATATTCCATGGGCGAAACTCAGAGCTATCAGACATTCTTCACCTTTTCAGTAAAGGACCACCCAGAATTGCGGTCTTGGGTGCAGGTGGAATGGGAAAGACCTGTAAGGGCAACCTCAAGGCCCGGGGGCGTCACGGACTAGCGAGGGGAATCCGAAGGTGATGAATAAAGAAGTAACTAGGTGTACAAGAATACGCACCTAGCGAGGGGAATCCGAAGAGAAGAAACTCTGAGGATTCCCACGCTAGGTTCTGGGTATGTAAAAGTGGCTACTGACTAGTAGCATGTGACCGGGTTGATCGGAGGGATCGGCATAAGTCTCGTGCTTGATCGCAAACGTAATGCCATGTCGAATTGGTGGGCTGGTCGACGGGAGGCCGGAGGCCGGGCGACCGGTTACCGGACGTGGACCGGGTGGGCCGGTCGGGGGTTCCCCTGACAAGACCAGTCTTGCAAGAGCTGTCATCCATCATACAGAAATTACTGAGAGATATAATCAGCATCGGTTCTTTGTTGCTTGTGATTCGGCAGCAACCCAAATAGAACTTGCTGCTCTCATAGGAGCCCATGTTGGACTGAAGCCCGGAAAAGACCTTACACACCCAGTCATCCAATACTTCTCCAGCAGCTCAGACAGTCTCCTGATTCTGGATAATCTTGAGACATTGTGGGAGCCAGCTGAGTTGCGAGGCAAGATCGAGCAATTTCTGTCCTTGCTCACAGGTGTGAATCATCTAGCATTGGTGGTAGGTCTCCAAGAATTTTCATCCATGCTTTGAACTTATACCAATTAGATCACAATGCGAGGAGCAGAAAGACCAGCTAAAGTGGCATGGACTCATCCATTTCTGCCACCATTGAAGCCCTTGGAACAAGCTGCAGCAAGACAGACATTCATAGACATTGCAGACAACAAACATGATCCAAAAGAGGTTGACAAGGTCCTCTCCCTGACAGACAATATGCCCCTTGCAATCAGTCTCATAGCTCATTTGGTTGACTCTGAGGACTGCTCCCATGTGTTATCCCACTGGGAGTTGGAGAAAACATCCTTGATCTCAGATGGATATGACAGAACATCCAACTTGGACTTGTCAATTTCACTGTCCTTGGCAAGTCCTAGACTCAATCCCCATTCAAAGGATCTCCTAAGCCTCCTGTCAATGCTTCCCGATGGCCTTTCAGATGTGGAGCTTGTGCAGAGCAAGCTCCCAATTGATAATATTCTTGGTTGCAAAGCAGCATTGATTCGCACCAGCTTGGCCTACAGTGATGAACACAAGCGGCTGAAAGCATTAGTACCCATCAGAGAGTATATGCAGAAGATCCAGCCACCAGGAGATTACCTCATTCGACCTCTTCTCAAACATTTCCAGGATCTCCTCAAGTTCTACATGGAATACCGAGGAACTCAATTGAATTCTAGCACAGTTGGTCAAGTATCATCAAACTACTCAAACATACAGAATGTCCTTCAGAATGGATTGAAACAGGGTCATCCAGATCTAGTGAATAGCATTTACTGTGCTTGCAATCTGAATAGATTTAGCCGAATGATGGGGCAAGGAGCTATTTCTTTGATTCAACAGATTCATATTGTCCTTCCACACCCTTGTGACCATCGTCTTGAAGCATACTATATTACTGAGTGCCTTGATTCATGGGGTCTTCATTCAATTTCCGATCCAGAGGCAGTGGCTTCTGAGGCCCTGGAACACTTCAAGGAGTTTGATGATCCAGATCTCAAATGTATGCTCTCCGATGTTTGCTGGTCTGTTGAGACTAATATGAGTTTATCCAGGCAGACTCTATAACTCCTTGGCAAATTGTTATCAGATAAAGGCTGATATGTCCTCTGCCATGAAATTTTCTAGAGCTGCTGTATCTTTAGCACTATCAACTAGGAACACCAAACGGCATTCTCAAGGATTGGAAAACCTTGCACGTGTTGAATGGAACCTCGGTGATTACTCTGCAGCTCAAGTGCATGCAATTGAGTCCCAGAGACTGGCTCTAATTTCTGGAGATTTATACAGAGAAGCACTGGCACTCAATATTGAGGCTAGTTGCTGTTGTACATTTGGGAACTACACAAAAGGCGTGTCTCTCTGCATTAGGGCAAGAGACCTCTTAGGTCTTTGTGCCATGTCTGGTGGAAACTTACACTATAGCATCATGAACACTCAGGCAGAAATTCACCGGCTCAAATCAGAATATGTTGAGGCTCACAGTATCCATACTAGGATTCTTGAAGGAACTGATATACAGAATCCCTATCACTATGGTTTAGCTTTACTTAATGTCGCTGAAATTGATGTGTTGATTGGTGCTCCAAAGAATGATGTGCAGAAGAATTGTGACAGAGCCAGAAAAATATTCCACACCATAGGTCACGCTGATGGAGTAACACTGTGTGATGTTATTCTCACAGATCTTTATCTGACCAAGGAAATTTCATTGGCAGCATTTAAAAGGTGCCTGAAAGTGAATGTAGGATACTCCCAAATCCAAACTTACTGTTTGGAACGGCTTGGTGATATCAATCGCTGGGGTTTGCATGGGATGTCAAGCTGGACAATTGTTTTTCTTGTGCATTCTCTTAAAAGAACAGAGAAGCTGGGAATCTACAAGGCTCTAGAATTCCTCGGAGATGTCTTCCTCTCCCAGAATGACAAGTATACAGCCATGAGCTTGTTCATAGTTGCTCTAGAGGGATTTACTCAGATGGATGTCCATCACAGCAGAGCTGAATGCATGCTCAAACTTGGAGACATTTCTATGGGATAAAGTGACCCACTCAAGTCAGTGGAGTTCTGGGAAGCAGCAAGGCCCCTGTTTGAATGCTCTTCACAGGCCAAACAGGTTCAGGGTATCAATGAGAGACTTGCTGGTATCGGCAATGATGTGCTGGAGCAGCACAGAACCAACTTGGCTCATCTGGCAGAGCTCAATGCACCAGCTGGGACTGTGGAGGAACTTGAGGATGATCTGTCTGACATTGAAGATCTAGACAAAGTGGACATGGGTGAAAAGAGCTTGGTTTGATTGCAGCCTGAGGCTTCCAGGAATTGTATGTTTTGGTTGGCAATTTTGTATGTTGTTATTTATGGTTACGAATCTGCTACATGTGTCTTTGTGGTTTGGCTTGAAATGAATGATCATATTTATTGAATAAGACATTTAGATCTAATTTCAACTTAAGAGGAGAAAGTTTGCCTATTGTCAAGGGGGCAACAAAAAGGAGCCAAATATCCCCTACTATTTGAGACCCCTTACTTGGCCACCTAAGCATTCATCCCTGAATCTCACTCCGTCTGCTGACCCTACACGCCCAACTGTGTCAGAATGAGGGCAGGTATCCTACGAAGAGTTCAAGACTATTCCCACCCAAATATCTGAAGATTTGCAGTTACAGTGAATTTATTTCGGCCGGTAGTTCAACATGCCCAAATAACAAGCTAGTTGGCCACCCAGCCAAATCAAGTCGAAAGGCTTGAATACAGCGCCCGGATCCGTCGAAAATGGTATCTAGGGTATATAGTGACCATTTGAACATATAATACTCAACGTGCAACCCATATGAGGTGTGTAAATGACTGCTTCTCAGATGGGGGAAAGTCCCGAAACAAGGTCCCTGGAGCAATGGCACGTCTACTGGAAGACGGATCCATATTGTGACCCAAATTAAGACTCAAATGGCTTAAAAGGAAGGTCTACAACATATTTGGATTCCTCTACAATGAGAAGGGAGTTGGCTCAGTTGGGCAGATAAAATTCCAAAATACCTTCTGCGTTTAGCCATTGCACGCCAAAAAGCCTCATGGGTAATTCCAGAGTGGTAGGCCCACGGTGTTGTCTGATACAATGTCGGCTAGGGGGAGCAACTCAAAAAAGCAGCGGTGCGTTCATGGGAGCATAGCAGGGAGGATTTTGACTCCTCAGTGGCGGGTATCGTGACAGGTGAATCCCCCGAATCCGGGGAGCAGAACGAGCCCACGAAGTTCCGGAACGGCCAAGAATTGGCGGAGAGCCAGCTGAGACAAGAAAGCCAAGCTGCATCGCGTAAGAAATTGATATTCACACGTTGCAGGTCTTGATGCGAGATGTCGTAACTTTCGATCAACTCATCACTCCGGCTCCAAATTCGGTTCAGACCTCCGTTATAGATTGTACTCTCATCCCCCATTATCCCTGGGAGCGAACAAAAAAGTGTTGGCATGCTAGACTCCCAATGGCCAACTAGGCAGGGTGGCCAGGTAGGGAGTCTCAGATAGTAGATCCATTGTGTGTTCAGGAGGTTCAAATCTGCTTCTTTGTACAAACTTCAGAAGATTCATTGTAATGGAAGCTAGGTGATGAACATCATCACAGGTGTCTTGGTGATATTCCTTTCTGTTGAGATGCAGATACAAAAAATGTAATTGTGTGAGGGCGATGGAATTCAGGTTTAACTCTGTTGAAAATTGATCTGTGTCCCTCACTCCCAATGCAATTGGGACCACAGTTTAACTAATCACACCAATACATTGTGAGACTGCGGACAGAATAAATCAATGAAAAATAGATTACAAAATCCACATGTACACTAGATCCTCTTCCTCCTCCCCCGGAGCTCTACTGTCAGCGACGGCGCTTAGGTCAGCCTGACTGCGACGTAGCCCAACGCGGCCACAGTCCCAGCGCAGGTGTTGAGGAGAGATATGTCACCGCATCGAATAGCGAGTGACTATCTGCCAAGAATCCATGCAAGTTGAACCAGAACCCGAACTGTGGGAACAGTGTGCAGTCGACGCAACAATAACCCGGTCTGACCAGGTTATTCCGGGTTGCTGTTCGGTGTTGCTTGCAATGGGAATCCGTAGGCAAGGAGTGTCCGATATAGTGTACTTGGACACACATGACTCCAGTCCAGTAGTACCAGTGTTCCATACTGGTGGTTGGTTGTGGGTGCACTGCTCTATAACCATGCAGACCTCCACCGGGTAACTGGCCAGAGTCTACCTCGCTAATCCACATGGACGCAAGTTGGTGAAAGCAGGTTCTGACGACGAACCGCTTGTCGTGGTAACCAGTAGTAGATGGAGAGAGTCGAGTATAGGGGTCAGGGGTCTGTCGACGACCACAGCAGTGAGAAGACAGAACCCAAGACAACGAGATGGACAGAAGCAAGACCAGCTTAAGTCACACACAAGTCAAGTCAAGGCCAAAGTAAGGCCGGAGAATAGACGAGATAGAATCTACTGTACAGGGAGATTCTACTGCTACTTATATACTGTAAATACAAAGGGGTCCGATCATAGGAACATGTATGATCCTGTTGTAAAGGGTTAATGCAGGGGCTGCTAGCATAAAGGAGTAAGGGGTCAACATAAAGGAGTCAATAGATAGAGTGACTCCTGATGTTTGAGGAGTTAAGTGTGCCTGGCATAAAGGGTTCAGCTCCTAACACTGAGGAGTCTAGGGACAAGGGGTATTTGGATGCATAGGAGTGGACCAGGGGATAGACACCTGTCCACAGAGAGGAGTCCAATATGAATGTGAGGACAAATCGTTTCGAGTCCTAGGGGGTTGGGTTGTTAAGGAATAACCCTGGCGATAGTATGCTGTTTGATAGGAGCCTGGGTTGTTAAGGAATAACCTGGACATGCTCTTATCCTTTGATTGTGTGTTGTGGTGAATAACCCGGGAATAGTCCAGTTGTATGACTGAAAAGAAAAGGGCTGTCTGAGCCCAAATCATGACATCTACAATCCACAGGGACTTCATTCTTGGTTTTTACATTGCATTCATTCATTGTGTCAATGTAGATTCTGCATTGAATCAAATGGAAGTGTTCTGTGATTTTTCCAGATATCACAGCAAGACTGAAACTGTTTGTGCAAGTATAAAATTTGGCCTTTTGAATCCCAGAGGAGTGAAGAAAACAACACACCTTTCCGGCAGTGTTTCGGAATCTTTGAAAGATGGTTAGAGACACAAAGAAGGTCAGCCTGATTTTAGATAACATAGTGCAGCAGAAAAACTCACCCAATCACGACTGAAACAAAATGCCCCGAGCCCAGGCTCAGGCCCAAACCTGACCTGACCAAGGCCCGAGAAAGCAGATCTAGAATTATTGCCCCTAGACCATCTGAGCCATTTCAATCTCCGACTAGCATATCTTTTTTTTTTTTTTTTTTTTTTTTGGTAGTACGATTTATCAGTGGAACAATTAACAATTGGCTAACCTTCGACTGCGTAAGGAACGGAGGATGTTACCCTCCAAGAGAAGTGTTGAAAAAACAAACACCTACCGCCCAGGGAAATGCATTACGCACGAAGCGGATTGCAACAGTGTGGGACTCCGAACTCACCTGTTTCGACCTCGCCGACCGGCTGGTGGAGAAGGAGGCCGAAGTGGCTCGATACCCACTAAAACCTTGGGTACTCTTAGCCAGTCATCTGGCAAATCTTCCTCGTCCTTAAGAGTCGAGCTCCAGGTTTGAAGCACTAGGTCAGGTTTGAGAGAGAATTGTTTACCATATCATGCTTGGTTTGTCAGGGTGCGGTCAAGGTTGAGCCGTTGGTTTATGGCATGTAGCCATCTGTTCTGTATTTCGGTGTTGGACAGAGATTGTCCTCCTTGACTGATAACACTGCTATTCCTGACTTTCCATATTGTGAATATTGATTCTGATATCAAAATTCTGTACAGTCTCGACGCGCCAGGGGAAGGCCGTCCCTTGTCATCCAAGATAACCGCCAGACCACAGCCTAAGATAGCCCCGAGTGAGAGAGCGGGCCAGACGGGGTGTTTTTTGAGCCAGAGTTTCTTTGCAAGATCCCATACAAGCTGTTGGCCGGGGCGTTCACACTTTAGCAGGATATGTTCGAGGTCTTCTGTTTCTCCGCAGAACTGGCAGATCCCGCGGTCTTCGCTATCGGGAATATGCTTCCAAAATTTTCCTATACGGTGGGCGTCGTGCATGCATTTCCAGAGGAAGTTGCGAAGCTGTCGTGAAAAGTCTTTATGCCGTATCGATTTCCAGATGGCCGCTGGGGCCGGGAGTCGGCCATAAGCCTGTTGTGCTGCCATTTGCACCTGTTTTACATTGTTGTCTGTGGCCTTCCGAGAGACCCTTGCCTTCAGCGCCTTGATTCCCGCATATGCTAGAGCTTGTGTCAAGCTTGAAAGCTTGACTCCCTTCAATTTCAGATTCCCGTCTACTTGCAGGTCAAACTGGTCGGGATTTGTTTTCCTGGCGCCTTCACGGGCGAGATTTGCGGCCCCTCTGAGCCCGTCTTTTTCGGTGTTCTGGTCTTGTTTCACTGTTTCGAATGTTGTTTGAGCGGATCGATTTCTTAGGCAGGCTGCCAGAGCCTGCAGAGCCGTTTTGTCAGCTATCCCAATCCAGCCTCGGTCTTCCCATTTCCCTAGGTCTCGGACCATCGCATTTCTGAGGGACTTGTGGTTGCTGAAAAATGCCAACGCTGTTTCTGGGTCGGCTCGTTGCACGGCTTCAAGTGCCGCATGTATTTCTGCTGATACTGCACTTTGTGGAGTTTGTTCAGGCATTCGAAGGGCGATGTTTCTGTCATCGTTCGTGCCATACCAAACCCCGCTCCCTGCTGACTTAGTGCCCTCAGGGTTTTTAATCGTTGTTCCACTGATGAAGATCTGCACTGGGTTTTCTGACGGGAGCGTGTTCCGTTGCTTTGGACCGTAGACCACTGGCATTGTCGTCTCACGGGCTCCAGCTTTCGTAAGGACTCGGAAGCCTTCGGTGACAGTACGGATCTGCTTTGGGGCGACAAATTTACCTGAATCTGGCTGAGCCTCTGTATTTTCTTCGGAGTCTATGTCATCGTTTGATGGTCGTCTCGGGTCCCATTTCGGTAGGAGGTGGTCGAGTCTGCTCCCCGCAGTCCGAGCACATGCATGTGGGTTGCGGCATCCCCTGATGCGCCGGTCTTCAGCGCATGTTAGGCATTGGCACAAAGGCGATGGTGTGTGTTGGTTGTCTCGGAGTCTTGTCATGACTGACATCCCTTCTCCGGTAGTGCGTACATTGTGGTTGTTGCGGAGGCATTTGCACGGCGCAGTATTATTTCTTTGGATTAGTGTGGGGTCTTGGCCGAAATGATGGAAGAGAGGGAGGTGTTTCCGCAGTTCGAGCGATGGATTTATGGTATCAAATTCTATTCCATATTTTTCGGCACATTTAAGCATGCCTTTTAAGTACTTGGGCCACTTCTTCTGGTTAGCAGCCCAGTCTTGGATATACATGTTCATTCGGCCCTCATCATCCACTTTCGATGACTTGACTTCGAGCTTGGCCAGTCTCGCATCTGCTTGATATGCCCATGTCGCCCGTCGTTCTGGATCGAGCTCAAGAAAGGATTTGAGTTTCATTAGGCTAATGGCATCATTTCGAGCGCGGAGATCAAGCATGTTCTTTCCGCCTTCATCAATGGGAGCCATTAGTGTGTCGCGATTGACGGGGGATGATTTTGCGCCTCCCGCCATGAAGGATCGCTGGGTTTTAAGAAGTTGCGTGACTACTTTCTCGGGCATGCCATTGACCTGGGTCAGGTACTGTGTCATGGATCCGATCGTTATTTGCGCAATATGCCGGCGGGCTTCCAGGGTTGGGTGCAGCCTTTCCCAGCGCTCTAGGCTAGCGTCAATTTTTTCCAGCGCAGGGGCCCACATGACGAAACAGTTCACACCATTGCCTATGTGCCCTCCAAGGATCCTCACGGACTCTCCCTCTTGTGCTATGTGTGTTGTGGTTGGGATTGGCGAGTCATTTATATTTAATTTACGGGTATTGAGGACTGTAGCCCGATGCTCGGGAGTGCCGACGGGAATGATTTCTGTTTTTTCGACATTAAACTTTGCAGACGAGGCTTGACACCATTTCTTTAGGATCAGTTGTAGGTCGTCAAAACTGTCCTTGGCATCCAAATAAACCGTGGTGTCGTCGGCAAACATTTTCACAACGACTTTCTCTATCACATGCGGGATGGAGTATCCATTCAGGTTGGACTTCCTCAGCATTTCTGCTAGTGGTTCTATTGCGATATTGAATAGCAGACATGATAAGGGATCTCCTTGCCTGACTCCCCGAATAATCTTGAATGTGGAGCTGAATTCTCCGTTTATTACAACATGTGTGTGAGCGTCTGCGTACAGAGCTTTGACAGTACTTATGAATTTGGCAAGGATTCCTTGTTTCTCCATCGCCTTCCAGAGGTACCGATGAGATGTTTTATCATAGGCCTTTTCCTGATCAAGAGCCACGATGGCTCCATTTTGAACATCATCTTCGGAATAGTCTACAACCTCCATTGCGAGGAAGATTTGGTCCGCAATCTTTCGCCCTTTCATGAAACCAGCTTGGTCTTTGTGGATCAAATGTGGCGCTATTCTGGACAGCTTGTTGGTGAGAGCTTTCGTAAATATTTTATAGTCTGTATTGAGCAGCGTTATAGGCCGGTAGTTCGCAATATCTGTTGGGTCTTTCTTCTTCCAAATTGGGCACATCCAACCGGTCGCGAATCCTGTGTCTTTAACTACGCCGTGTCGCTCAATATCATTATAGACTGCTGTGAGGACCTTTATTACGTTGAACGTTTTGACTTGTGGTGTTGTTGTCGCGTTGTTGGCCTTCTTCGCATCCAGGTGAGCGGTGTGAAGTTTTAGCCAGAATTCAGTCGGGATGCCGTTGATGCCGGAGGCCGATCCCAGTGCTGATTGCTTTAGGGCTGTTATGACATCTGTTTCTTCGAGCTCCTCTGTCAGCGCGGCCATTTCTGGGTGGTTTGCTTTCGAGGTGATCCCATCTAGGGCTTCCTCAATAGCTCTGTTCTTTGCTTCTGGGTCCAGCTCTGTTTCGTCGGACTGCAGGTCATTATGGTAGTCTCTAGCTATTTCTGCCATTTTATCGGACCTCGTGCTGGACTGCTCTGGCGTAACATCCGTCCTCCTCAGGAAGGACATGGTGTCTCGTGGTTTTGTATCCTTGCTCATTCTTACTGAGAATTTCGTTATTCCGTCCAGTTCTGTATGACAGCGGATTGTGGTTGCGGTGCGGTTTCTTTCGCGCTGTCTATCAGTTATGTCGTTGATTTGTTTCTGTAGTGCCCCCGCCTCACTTGCAGTAGACTCCGGTTCTTCTGGACTCGCGCCATGATCCAATCCTTCTGTGGTCGGGAACTCAATACTCTCATCTGGGTCGTCAATAACTGGGATCTCCGGCTCATCCGCTATTGCAGGTCCATCAGGCTCATCTATATTTGGGATCTCGGGGTCGGCCGTGCCTGGTTTGTTCCCCAGGACCAGTTCCCTCTTTTCCTGGAGCTTCCGTTTCTTTTGTTCGAGTGCTCCGATGGCAGTTTTTGCCCTTTTCCGTGCAAAATCACGGACGGCATCTTTAAAGCTCTTGAAGTGAGTTTGGATGTTGACTGTATCGGTTCTATCTTCGGTGAGGGAGTTCTCTAATTTTTCGCCCTCTTCAATGACAAATTTCATGAGGTCCTTGTCTTTCAGGAGAAAAAGCGGGATCTGGTATCTGCCTTCCCCGATATAAGGAGATCCCGGTGCATATATCGTCACCGATACCATTCGATGGTCAGTTAACCCACCCGTGACATCGTCTATGGTCCACTTGCGACTACTCTTGAGTAGTGCGGGCGATACATCAATCCTGTCTAGAAGAGACAAGGTGGTTCCGTGGTGGGTGCTTGTATAGGTGTATGCTTTGGTGTCGGGATTCACAGTACGCCAACCGTCTATTAGACCGAACATCTTTTTGAATCTGGTTAGTGCGGCCACAGCTCCCTCGTCATCGAGCCTGTGAGGTAGACGGTCTATTGGTTCTTCTACAATATTCAAGTCGCCTCCGACCCAGTCTGGTGCCGGGAGTTCTACCGTCAGGAATAGATGGATTAAGTATTCCCAGAATTTCTTGTTCTCTTCTGCTGATTCAGCTGGGGCGTAGATACCAAGGACTGTTATTGTTTGTCGTCCATGCCAGGGAATCACTGCAAGTATGGCTCTGCCCGGAACAAGGTAGTGCATTTGGACCCCTTTTGTGTTCATTATGTCACGATTTAGCACTATGGCAACCCCTTAGTACTTGTGTTTGCTGGAAACGGTGAGTTATAGATGTCCATGCGTCTACCCAAATTGCTGTCTTGAATTTCTAGGGTTTGCTCCGCCGACAGGTGAGTTTCTCCTACGACAAGGACTCCAATTTTCTCATCGAACATGAGCCTATTCAGCCCATGCCATTTGTGCTCAGACTGGTTCGCCTTCTTGCGCCCATTTATGTTCACGGCACTTAGTTTGAGGTATGCCGCTGTTTTCCTACTTATTAGCGGATTGTTTTGTTGTTGCCGTTTTCTTTTCTCGTTGAAGAATGCGGGTGCATGCTCTTCATCCTTGGGAAGATTTGCACGCCGGCGGTGGCCCCTCTGGGTTTGGGGTTCATTTCCTGTCTGTGCCTGGGCAGCACGAGATGGAGGATTTCTTGCCTGTGGTTCAGGTGATGAATCTGTGTTACGGCTGTGGAGACCGTCAGCGGGCTGCTGATTACCAGGCCTTCGTTGGCTGGCGGTGGGTGGTTGTTCACCTCGGTGCGTGGTTCGCACAGTAGCTTGCAGGCTACGGCCCTGTTGTCGAGGGCTTCTTGCACTACCAGAGCCTGGTGCTTGAGCACTCGGGCCAGTTCGATTACTCATCCTGGCCCGAGCTGAGCGTCGCGCACCATTTTCTGGTTCTGCGGGTTGGCTTCCATCCTCATTCTCTCTGGTTCTTTCATTGGAGGGGCGATTGATGGACAAATCGCGCCCCCCTCTAGAACTAGAGGAGCGCATATTGTCTTCCGGACCAATTGAATTATTTAAAGATATAGGAGGAGTTGCCTGTACACTCCCGAACTTACAACTATAGTCCGAGAGCGGATAGCCTTAACCCGGGCTGTGGCACAATTACCTACCACGGGGAACTATGTCTAGGAGTACTCAACCTGCACGCCATGCATTTTAGGGCTAGCAGAACAGGTCTTTCCCCAGAGACTTCAGCCTCTCGGCACGGCACGTTCAGACCTAGAAAAGTCGCCGCTTTGGCACTCATAATTCTTTCGACAGAGATTCAGAGTGCCCGCTCCCTCTGCTGGCTTTCCTGTCCTACCTGCCAGAGCAGTGTAGTCAGTGTATTTGGGCCGACAGAGATTCGATACACAGTAATTGAGCGTCGATTTGTGCATCTCGCGCATACTGATCCGAGAAGTCACCAGGTTCCCATTTGCCCTAACAATGGGCGCGCTAGAGTGGAGGCTAGTGGATGAGAGAGGTATTAAGACATGTCGTTGTATAGTCGTATAGTAGTGCAGAAGGTTTTGTGGGAGACATAGTAATATAATATTACTCAGGATTTGTGCGGGCCAAGAGATTCGTCTAAAGTTTTCTCGGATTCAACACTACACGACACAAGGAAGAGACGTAGATAGGGACATCAGAGGGTAGGTATCATATACAAATGTTCATCTAAAAACCGCGGCCACTGGGAGCGCCGCGAGACCTCGCTCTGTTCCCCGCCCCTCTACCGCGAGTGCGGCCCGCATTGCCGCGTCCGCGCCCTTGGTTGGATGTGGCGGTGGTGGAAGCAGCGGTGTTGGTCGGAGCATCGGTAGGAACGTGGATGCCGGGGATCAGCGGGATTGAGCAACGCCCACCAGGGTGCCCGAGGGACTTGCATCGCCCGCAGGACAGCGGCGGGTCGATAACGGAGCCGACGTAATAGAAATCCGTGGGGAAGGTTGTGGCAGTGAAGATGCTGATAAATGTGTTTTGGTGCTGCACACTGGTCGTGGGAGCCTGCGCGGTGACATTCCATGCAATGCGGGTCGTACCGCCAGGGTTAGAGAGCTCCACAGCGTAGACGAGGATGGTGCTGAGGAAGTGGGCCATGGGGTTGACGTTGGCCGGGTAATTGTCGTGGATGCGCGTGAGGAAGGCCTGGGCATCTGTGCTGGTGGCCATGGTGGTCGCGACAAGGGTTGCCACAGCGACGGCATCTGTGTCCGTGTTTGAGTACAGAAGACCGTCGATAGTGCCCAGGAACCTCGAAATGGGCGGCGGGTGTGGGAGAGCGACGAAAGTGATACCGGGGAAAGACCAGACGACTTGATTAACCAGCGTCTGGATGTGGAGCGCAGGCAGATGGCTGAGGAGATAGTGGAAAGGTGGGGCAAGGATCGTCGGCTTTTGCACCGGCTCCGCGGGTCCGATGAGAGGAGCGGGGCACCCGAAGTAGTGGGAGAGGGTCGTCTTGCATCTCTCGATAAAGTCGGAGGGGATAGTCGTGGCGGTGTGGTGGGAGCCGTCGATCTCGTAGACGATCGCCTTCGGGCCAGTCATGCTGTTCCATCCAGCGATCTGCCGGTTGGCAACATTGGTGTTAATATTTTCCGCGTTCCAACCGTAGATGGCAACGCTGCCTTGAGGGATGGGGGTAGGAATTAGCCCTCCAGCTGCGGGCAGCATCCCTTGCGCCAGCGGGGCTGCACCTGCAGGCACAGCCGCCTGTGCGAGGGGAGCTACTACTGCCAGAAGTTGGATGAGTACAGCAGCGGGAGGGCCAGCAACTGCAGCAGCGACAGCAGGGGGAGCCGCGACGAGAGGGGGAGGAGCGGCGGGGGGCATAGGAGGACCCGCAGGGAGTGCGGGAGGGGGGGCAGCGGGAGCGGGAGGGGCAGCGGCAGCGACAGGAACAGGTTGTGCAGCGGCGGTGATAGGCATGGGAGGAGCGGAGGCGGCTGGGGTAACGATGGATGCGGCCTGGATAGCATTAGATCTGCGGAAGTATGTGCATGAGAGGAGAACTCACCGCGGAGCTCGTTGTAGCTTGGGCACGACGTGCAGCACTCCTCGTAACAGGGGCAGAGGACGGCTGGGTTCCTGCTACCACCGCAAAGGTAGTGGCGGCGCTCGGGGAGTTGATAGGCGCAGCAGCAACCTGTTGCACGGGAGGAGCTGCAGCAACTGCAGGTGCGGGGTGGACGGGGGGTGCGGGTGCAACTCGGGCGGTGGGCGGAGCAG